>CM056595.1:21033889-21081389 GCA_029721355.1 Tegillarca granosa
ACACGTACTGTATTACTTACCTTGGAAGATATCTGTCCAAAATGTACAAAATACCCCTGATTGTGTTTATTACTTAAGCATTGAACTATTGAGATATGATAAAATTGGTCCTATAATCGTCATAGTTATTCTAAAATGTATAACTTGTGTTAGCCTGTAATAATTATTAGCTAGTCTGAAATAGCTGTTGCAGTTATGGGATCATAATAACCATATACATTATACTGAACCTTGATCAGATGAACAAATTGTTTTAAATCTAGAATTCCCAGGCTGTATATGACAGAATAACAATTGTAATTCGGGAAATTTTAGCAAGTTAATTTTCATTTATCAGTATTCACATACCTTTATTTTTGCCTTATTATATAGTGTGGTCAGTACAATTACATGTACAAGAGAATTTCATCAAAATTATACTTTCCCGAAAGTTTTTTTTTGAGTTGTGATTCTCATGAATTTACATGAAAATTGAATTGACTCAAAAATTACCCGATTTACAGTATGTGACACCACAAGATGTAACAGCCATATTGTTGGACAATATAATAATGTTGCTATGAGTTTGCATAACAATGTTTTGTTAACATGACATTTTTTGAACACATTCTGCATGGAAGGTGTGGTTTGATGATACAGTTAGGATTTATTACAAGAGTAATGGGACAAAAAAAAACCACAATAAATATGAACCTGTTTTTATGATCATCATTGAATTTAAGTCAAAAATCCTTGAGTTTGAACTATTTTTATATATGAACATGATCTATTGTATATTTAGAAGCAAGAAAAGAAGGTGTAACCTCCTGGTTGGATATAGTATGTGACAGCGATAACTGTAATATTAATGATCACAGATTAGCTGTCGGTGCTGTTATTGCTGAGGAAATGAGAGCTGCCGTGTATGAGGAAACTGGATTCAGATGTTCCGCTGGTATTGCACATAATAAGGTCATACTTTGTTATGGTTTCTTTTTTTTCTTTTTCTTTCTTTCATTTTTTTTTTTTTTTTTTTGATTTCATGCTGCTAAAAATATTTAGAAGATGTTGATTCAAACACAAGTTTTTTGTCTGGTATGAAAAGTTCAGTGTTGGTCACTTATCAAATGCAAAATCAATTTATTAATTACATATAAATCATAAAATAGAAAGGAAAAAAAAGGACCATTCTAGGTTTCTATTGAATAAAAGAACAAAAATTATCATTTCCTTCAAATTTAGGATTTGTTTTCATGGAGCATATATTTTTAGAATGCTTTTTGGGAAAATAGCATTGGAATACTATATTTTTAGCTCACCTGAGCCGCATTTTTGCGTTTAATTTCTAAAAATTTCGTAAAATGGCTTCAAGTTATTATAACTTGACTATATGAATAGATATTGACATTGGGTTTTCAGTTTTGACTTTATCTTGAAATAACCTTCAAAATGGGGTCAAGGTCAAAGTTCAAGGTCATGACCTAGTTTGTAATTTATGCAGTTTTAGGCTATTTTCTTCCAAATTATAAGAGATATATAATATTAAAACATTGTTTAAATGTTCATTGTGACAAAATGTAAAAAGGTACAAAGTTTCGTAACTGTATGATAATGCATTTAGGAGTTGTTGCCCCTGAAATGTTATTTTTTTGCTAAAAAAACTAAAATTGTGCATTAGCTTGAAAACTATAATCTTTTTGAATAGGCATGTATTTTAGAATATTGTAGGTATTGACATGACAAACATTTTGATATATGGCTCAAGGTCATGCATTCAAAGGTCAAGGTATTGGTGCATAAAAAGACTGAAATTGTTAATTATCTTGGAAATTATTAACTTTTTGTATTGGCATGTATATTAGAATATTATAGGAATTGATATGGCGATAATTCTGATATAAGATTCAAGGTTTTATGTTTAAAGGTCAAGGTCATATGCATAAAAAGACTAAAATTGTTAATTATCTTGAAAACTATTAACTTTTTGCATAGGCATATATATAGAATATTGTAGGTTTTGACATGACGGTCATTTTGATATATGGTTCAAGGTCATATGTTGAAAGATCAAGGTCACAGCTGCAAAAGAAGACTTCATTTGCTAATTATCTTTGAAAACTATTAACTTTTTGTATACGCATGTATTTTAGAATATTGTAGGTATTGATATAACGATCATTTTGATATGTGGCTAAAGGTAATACGTTCATAGGTCAAGGTTATGGGTGCATAAAAAGACTGAAATTGTTTATTATCTTGGAAACTATTAACTTTATGTATTGACATGTATATTCGAATGTTTATTATCTTGGAAACTATTAACTTTATGTATTGACGTGTATATTAGAATATTGTAAGAATTGATATGGTGATTATTCTGATATAAGATTCAAGGTCTTATGGTTAAAGGTCAAGGTCATAGATGCATAAAAAGACTCAAATTGTTAATTATCTTTAAAACTATTAACTTTTTTTGTAGGCATGTATATTAGAAAATTTTATGTATTTTTGCAAATGATTTTGGATATATCCTCAGGTTTGCTATATCCTCAGGTGAGCGTTAAGGCCTATGGGCCTCTTGTTAAAACATTTTGATGTTTTGAACTACTAATAATAATTATAGGTTTTTATTTATTTTTATTATTATTATTATTAATTTTTGTTAATGATCTATTATTATTATGGTTATTTTTGCCCCAAGCCAGAGTTAGACATTACAATTCTATCTGCAGAAATTCATGTTTGTGATATAATTCTTGCATGAAATTTAACCTAAACGATCACCATTATTATCATGGTTTATTATAACCCTTGCCAGAGTTAGGTGTCTGCACAATTAATTCTTTCATGAAATTTAACCTAAATGATCTCTATGGCCCAGTTGTTTGTCTCAGCCTAGAATAAATACATCATATCAAGCATGTCAGAATCACAAAGCCTCATGAAAGGAATTGTTGGATCTAGGATCACATAGGTGAATATGCAACCCTTAAGAACATTGCTAGTAAAATCATAAATCTCAATATGTTCAATAATTATTTTTCTTTTGTCTTGTTTCTGTGTAATTTTTTTTTGTCATATTCTTGGTTGCTTGGTTGCTCTGGCTATAATACCAGGTGCATGTTTAATATTAGATTTGTCTATATTTTATTTTTTGGCCTCATTGGGAGAGTGGTATTAAATGCGGACTAAGGATTCACTATGCTTCTTTGGACTTAGGATTTGCTATGGGTCTTTGGACTTAGGATTCGCTATGCTTTTTTGGACATAGGATTCGCTATGCTTCTTTGGACTTAGGATTCGCTATGCTTCTCTTGACTTAGTTGGATTCACTAAGCTTTTCACTATCTAGGTTCAAATCCAATTGAGGCAGAATGTAGTGTGAGAAAGTTTGTCAATTCGCTTCCTGAAGGCTGGTGGCTTTCACTAGGCACTACAATTTTACAATAAGTGAAATTATCTTGACTGGGCCGTGAAACACCATTATTCCACTTCTACTTTTACAGACTGTATGATATAAAACATCATCACTCATCTCAATATATATTTTATTTCAGATGTTGGCTAAACTCGTTTGCGGATTTAACAAACCTAACAGACAGACTGTATTACCACATGGTTCTGTACCAGAGTTATTTAAGACATTACCCATAGGGAAAGTGTAAGTCAATATAAATAAATCAGTGTTAAAGCAAATTTACTGTTAAATTTGGAAATTTTCATGACTGTTTTATTGCCACATAAATTTGCGAGAATAACAAGACCTAAAAATGAACTTTCAGGTAAATTTTATTTTGATGCAATCCATTTGCATTTGCACCAGCTATCATCTGACAATGTAAAAATAAAAGTACTTGAGCATCTTGAAATCATGATTTTCATGAAAATTAACTAACTTGAAAATTTACCTTTTTATACAGTATACATGTATTATATACGGTAAAACTCTAAAAAAAATGACATTAACTGGCCATCATCTGATAAAGCAAAAACAAGAGTATATGAATATGGTATCTTAAAATCAAGATTCATGATTATCACAAAAATTAAATGACATGAAAATTTCCCATCTACAGTATACATATGTTATATACATTAAAACTTTTAAAATGGTGTGACATCAGGTGTAACCTTATTTTGACATTGTGTATTTATATATTCTAGACGTCACCTTGGTGGAAAATTAGGCCAGTCTATCATAGAACAGCTCGGTATTGAATATATTGGAGATTTGTGTAGATATACAGAACAAGAACTACAGCGTAACTTTGGAGATAAAACTGGGTAATATAGTTTTTGTCGAGCCTGGCATTGCCATAAGGCGAGACTTAGAGTTACTTTCTGGTGTCATTGAAGGTGGCGGCATTTGTGATGGCGGTGTGTCAAAATGTGAAAGTTTATGTTAAAGTAATGTATTTTCTACTCGATCAAAAACTAACCAGGCAAGATATTTAAATCCCTGAAATTCTTGTATAAGATATCACTTCATTTATTCCTCGCTTGGTTGAAGATTGCTTGGTTGTAATGTTGTTAAACATGGCACTAGCTATTTGCAAGGAGAGCAAGTTTATTTTTCTTAAAGGATTAATCTATGAATAAGTTTGTGTATGTGTGAGATATGCAAGTGTGTTTAATGTATGCCTTGTACCATGTTCTTATTTCTTTTGTTGTGACAACTATCCATGTTTTTGGTTGCTTTTGGTTTCTTTTGTTTTGACAACTAAATGTTATTCAACTACAGCTTTCTAAAGTGTAGAATCATTGATATTCATCATGTCTATATGTCACAGTTTTGTAATTTGGATAAGTTTTATGAAGAAAAAAATTCCAAGAAATTGTATTTTCACTGTGTCTCTAACTAGGTACCTGTAAATAAAAGTGATTGATTCACAGTCAGTGGTGTTGTATTCACTTACCAACAGAATTTAATGCCCCTCAAACCCTAGTGATTTTTGGAGGCTGAGTGGTATATACCACACACCTCTGGACCACAGTTTCCCTCTCTGCCTAAGGTTTGAACCCCACTCGGGGCATATTCTGTTGTGAGAAAGTTTATCAGTTTGCTAGCTGAAGTTTGGCAGTTTTTCCAGGCATTCAAGTTTTCTTAACCATCCAACAACTGAGTCTCAATACAAGTGAAAAAAACATTACTCAATTCAGTTTATTCTCATATCTTTTTAAATTAAAAGTTTTGCAATTAACACTAAGAAAACAATATTGTAGATTTGTAAGCTCATCTAACCAAAGGTCATGTGGGCTTATGGCATAGCGCAGTGTGTGTATGTATGTGCGTGCATGTGTTAATTGTTAACACCTATTTTTGACTTCTCCAATGAAACTGCTGGGCTGATTTCAATGATACTTGGTCAAAAGCATGTATGAGCTGGTGCAATTCAGATTTGTTCATAACATAGCCATGGTTACCAAAACTAGGTCAAGGTGACCTATGGGTCTGAAGATCTTAAAAAAATCTTAGTGTTTTTTTATCTTACAGTGCTTGGTTATGTGAACTATGTAAAGGTATAGAACATGAACCAGTTTCCGCTCGCCAGCTGGCTAAGTCTATTGGTTGTAGTAAAAACTTTCCAGGAAAAACAAGGCTGGACACCAGGGACAAAGTTTGTATACATTCCTATTTAAAAGTTTAAATGATTTATGCAGTGCTAGGGGGTATCTAGTAACTTGTGGTGAAGTTACTTTGTGCCATTTTGAAAACTATGTTATGACTGACAGGATGAATATATCTATTCACACTATAGATGGTTGATATTATTGTGACATATTCTGTAAAGACTATCTTGCTGAGCCCTTTCTTTTATACATATGTATATTTTGTCTGTAGTAACACCTGTGTGTATGTCCCATTTCCATTTCTGATATGGTTAGTTAGCTCCAAATAAAATAGTAATAAAATCATTTCCTAAAATCTTCAAATTTTATTTTGTCTTCCTCTTTTTCTTTGCCAACCAACAAAGAATATTAAGTAAATTGAAAATTGACTGATATAATACCAGCAATACAGGTATATCAAGGTATATATAAGCTTTGAATTTTAATAATTTTTATATAAGCTTAAGCAAATAAAAAACTAGTACAGTGACATCTTTACTCTCTGAACAAAAGGTTTTATTAAGATTACACAGGTAATCTGTTTATTTAGATTCATGAAACAAACAATACCATTGGTATGGCCTTATAAAATAGTTTAGTGAAGACAAAATTCCAGATACTCTTTTCACAGTTACCACTCTGTTAGATTTGACAGTTTATTCTGTTCTTGGTATGTTGTATGTTTCAATACTTACACAATCTTGTGATTATAGGTAAAGTATTGGCTATCAGAACTTGCTGGTGAAGTTGAAGAACGGCTGATAAAAGACAGAGAAATGGTAATCTTAAACTTCTATTTAGTAAAGTGAATCAATCTTCAGGGACCTTTTTAAAGTGAACCAGAGGTAATGACGATCTTAAGTGACCTTTACAAAATAAGTTAGAGTGAGTAAGAGTGTATGGTCGCTTAGTTTAGTGTATACTTTGTATGTGGGAAGTCTGGGTTTAGACCAAGGTCTGGGCTGTCCAAGACTTAAAAATCTGTAGTGACTTTTTTTGCCAATGCACGTAGCATTAAGAAACAATTGTCATCAGTTCCCCAGAAGATACCCTTAGAATCCCTTCCCCATGTTACAGTAGGAACAGCATGCTAAAAACAACCTTTGTGTACCGCAAAAGACAAAATTTCTTCGATATTACCTTTATCTTGTGACATCAAGATATAAGTGAAATAATCTTGTTTGGAATGTATAACCTTTCAGTTAAAACAAAAGGAAAGACATTGTTGGCTGTAAATGAAAAAAATCGTAGGCTGGGGTCACCAGCATGCTACACACTAAGTAAGGTGCCACCCCCCCCCCCCCCAAAAAAAAAAAAAAAAAAAAAATTGTTGAAAAACATGGTGTCACATGCCTTGAATAACTTGAAATTATTAATTAGTTTTAACAGGTTTCTTTTCAATCCTTTCACATAGCAAATCCCTAAGTCTTAGAATTTAAAGAACTTGTACTGGTACTGTAAAGTGACAAATGTTTGAGGGGTGGGGGGGGGGGGACTAAATTTTTTTTTCATTTAAAAAGAAAAAAATTTACATGAAAATAATAAGTGTACCTAGAATTTCTCCTTCCTTGAATTTAAACTTAATGGTTTTACATTAAAATGCAAATAATTGAAGTTTCACTGAAGACATGTTTTATTTTATTTCATTTTTTGTCATGATATATTTTTTTTTCTTTATCATTTTATTCACTAGAATAAAAGAACTGCAAAAACACTAACAGTCAGTGTGCGATATCTGGGTAATCCTAAACCAGTCGTTGCCTCAAGAGCATGTGGGATTGTGAGATATGATGCTAAGAAGTTTTCTGATGACGCATTTGCTTTATTACAAAAATTTAACACATTGGCACCACACCAAGCTGCATGGTAAGTATGATAATACTGTGAACTTACCAACTACTATGGTGTCCCAGAGTTCCTTGTTTTTGGATGGTTGGTTGGTTGGGATGTTGTTAAATGTCACATCAGCAATTTGTTAGTTATTGTCAATGAGAGCAAGGTTATTAATGGCTTTTGATTAATCCATGAACAAGTTCATGTATGCGCAAGCTGTTGAGTGTGTATTAAGTACAGTGTACTAGGACCCACTCTGGGCAAATTTTTGGACCCACTCTGGGCAACTTTTTGGACCCACTCTGGGCAACTTTTTGTTCAGGTGTTAGCTCATCAAGTCAGTATGCCACAGACAGGTATACCACTCCCAGAGACCAGACTAACTAGTTGATACTCTATCCTCAGCTGAGCAGCAGGCGAGGAAGTGGAATCTCAAAATTTTAGGTGTTATGTATGACCCGGCCAGGATTAGAACCCTCCACTCTCAAAGGGAGTGCTCTACCAAAAGGACACCGAGTCAGTCTCTTTGTTGGTACACCTGATTCACGAATTTATATGCATTAAAGTTAGTATATAAATTATAAAACAAACTTACCTGAAAACAGAGACCAGAAAATATTGATTAATTGCCCAAAAAATGGATTTTTTTTTAAACACAGAAATTGGACAGCATTTAAATAAATGTTATTCCTGGAACAGCAGGCAACTCCTATTAAAGTTTTATTATTGTTTCATAGCCATAGCCCACTATTACAATACTTCATGTAGTAAAAATTTCTGACATGCTTCTTTTAAAGAAATTAAATAACTGGGGTCTCCTGTACCATACGCTGACCTAAACTGTTACAAGGATTTGTCAGTTCTCTTGGATTGTATAGAAAATGTAAAATTAGGTGATTCCATATTCAAATGATATTAATAATTGTTTCATGTAATTATTTGGAATATCCCATTGCAAATTTGTGTTACTTTGTACATTGTATATGTTAATTTTCAGGTCTCCGGACATTGTGTGCCTAGGATTATCAGCGAGTAAATTCTTAGATGAACCTAACAAAGGTATTGGAAACATTTCTTCATACTTGGGGAGTAATGTAATAAATAATAGCCAAACACCTTCAAAAGATCAAGAAAATACACAGACTCAAACAAATATCGCAAACCAGAAACAGAATAACACAAAAGGCACCATTTCTTCATTTTTTAACAAAAAAGTTTCAAAATCTGATACAGTTACATCAACTCGGAGTTATTTATTAAATAAAGAAAAGAGTTTAAGTGTCGATGACATACCGGTAGGTAACGATGATGATTATGACTTGAGTGAAGACGGTTTAAATCCACAGCTTGGAGTAAATGAAGGTTTTGATCCGGTTAAAATTAATCATTTTGTCACTGAAAATAAATCCTTGGATATACATGTACATGTACCAGTACAACACATGAAAACCGAGAAAAATGTGAAAAAGAGAAATAGTATAGAATATTTTTTCCAAAATAAGGATACAAGCAATTGTGAAACTAAATTAAAAAATGAAGAAAGTATAAGCAGTGTAAATAAAATAAGTAAATGTTTGATGGAAGGAGATTCTACTGCAAAAGTTCAGAAAAAAGGATTTTTTGCTTCTAAATCAAGTAAATTTATAGCTAATTCAGATGTTATGGAACCTGATATTTCACCCGAAACATCTAAAATATCAGAAACTTTTGGCCTTCATAACAGTAATATGTCTGAAAGTTTGACGAGTTTTGACTTAGATTCTAATTCATTAGATAGAGATGTTTTCGATTCCTTACCGAATGACATTAAAAAAGAAATTCTAGAAGGACTGAATAAAAAGAACCCAAGAAAAGAAAGTGTAAAAGACCCCTTTTCTGATTTAGCAAATACCAATAGTACATCTGATTCTGACCAAATATTTGGAGAAAGTAGTTTGGAAAATTCAGATTATCTCCCTTGTGAGAAATGTGGTAAAGTTGTAAAAGGATGGGAGATGCCAGAACATCTGGATTTCCATTTTGCCCAGGAACTACAGGCTGAGCTGCGAACTGAACAACCTGTATCAAATGTACCCACAGCAAAACGTAAATTAGAAAATATGGCAAAGAAAAGTTCAAATAAAAAATTGAAAGTTAAAGACAGCTCTACTACATTGGATAGTTTTTTCAACAAGAGATAATAAAAAGATAATAAAAAGATAACATCAGGTTTATGAATTCATTAATTTAGACTTTAGTAAATTTGTAGGGGGGGGGGGGTAATTTTTTTCATGTTCTAGGAAATTAAGAGTTAGATGACAAATATTGTCATAATTTTTCCCCAATTTCCATATGCTATTTGATGCAATTTCTATTGCACCAACTTAATGTACCCTGAAACCTCAAATATTTGAGGCCTTCAGACATTATAACTAACAGTAAGTTATTTTGACCAACAAATGACTATTTTTACCATACAAATATATTTATATATATATATATATATATATATATATATATATATATATATATATATATATATATATATATACATGTATATATATATAAAGTATGTTTTGTATTTACTGATATTTACCATAAAATATTAATTTGTTATTATAAACTTAATTTAATTATTTATATTGCTATTATACATTTTTATGGTTACAAATAAAAGTAATTTGTTATATTTATTCAAAACTATACATGTAGAATAAATAAAGAAATTTTTTAAAAACTTTAAAAGTCTTGAAAAATTTTTTCTGTTACCATTGACGGATAAGATCCTCAAATGGAAGAGGTTAATGTTTTGAACCTGTGACGTTTACTGTATACATAGAAATATTCACTGGTATAAACTTTCGCGGTTTTGGTATGGAGAGCATTTTCGCTGGTATAAACGTTTGCGGTCACGCGGTGCTTTAACACTAGCATTTGACAAGGATATAAAATTTCACGGTGGATTTATTATTAATAGCGAACATTAATACACAGCGAATTTTTCTATGTATACAGTATCTGTTTTCATTGTCACTGGTTAAAATGTTAGTGCTATAAAATTGACAGGTTAAGATCTTCAAATCAATTTTTACTAACTGGTGCAGAGCACACTCATGAGATGTATCCATTTGCACAATAAACTTTTGTGATCAGCTACTTCAGAAAACCACATATTTGGGGGTTTGCATATTAGTCATGTACTCTCATCATTTGCCATTCCTGTAATCATGATTTTACCCACAAACACACACACACACACACACGAGAGAGAGAGAGAGAGCGAGAGAGAGAGAGAGAAAAAACCCCAGAACTAAAGAAATCTGAGATTGTAGGAGAAAATAGGTAGCCAGCTTATATACATGTAAATCCAAATCCAGTTCAATTGTTGTTCAATTATTTTATAAGAGTCTACTTGTTTTTAAATCTTTGATTTTTACCCAGCTAACAAAAAGTTTTTCCTATAATGTGTTCGTAAATGCACATTGTTGTTACTTAAAGTCTAATGATTATTTGATAAGTAATGGCATTTAGCATGGTTTCTTTTCACACAATTTGTTCTTCTTACCTTAAAATGGTAATTTTACTCTGATCATATGACTTGATGTAGTACCACGAACTTGTTGTATGTGACATTTCTAATTAGTTTTTACAGTTTTACTTCATTAGTAAGTTTTGTAGTACTAGAATTATGTGGTTTGTAGTAATAGAACAATGTGGTTTGTAGTACATTTGTACTAGAACTATGTGGTTTGTAGTACTCTAAGTTTAGAACAATGTGGTTTGTAGTACTTTAAGTTTAGAACAATGTGGTTTGTAGTACTTGAACGATGTGGTTTGTAGTACTAGAACCATGTGGTTTGTAGTACTAGAACAATGCGGTTTGTAGTTCTAGAACAATGTGGTTTGTAGTACTAGAACCATGTGGTATGTAGTACTAGAACTATGTGGTTTGTAGTACTAGAACTATGTGGTTTGTATTACTTGAACAATGTAGTTTGTAGTACTAGAACTATGTGGTTTGTAGAACTAGAACAAAGTGGTTTGTAGTACTTGAACTATGTGGTTTGTAGTACTAGAACTATGTGGTTTGTAGTACTTGAACTATGTGGTTTGTAGTACTTGAACTATGTGGTTTGTAGTACTAGAACTATGTGGTTTGTAGTACTAGAACTATGTGGTTTGTATTACTTGAACAATGTGGTTTGTAGAACTAGAACTATGTGGTTTGTAGTACTAGAACAAAGTGGTTTGTAGTACTTGAACTATGTGGTTTGTAGTACTATAACTATGTGGTTTGTAGTACTTGAACTATGTGGTTTGTAGAACTAGAACTATGTGGTTTGTAGTACAAGAACTATGTGGTTTGTAGTATAAGAACTATGTGGTTTATAGTACTAGAACAATGTGGTTTGTAGTACTAGAACTATGTGGTTTGTAGTACTAGAACAATGTGGTTTTGGTTTGTAGTACTAGAACTATGTGGTTTGTAGTACTAGAACTATGTGGTTTGTAGTACAAGAACAAAGTGGTTTGTAGTACTTGAACTATGTGGTTTGTAGTACTTGAACTATGTGGTTTGTAGTGTTAGAACTATGTGGTTTGTAGTACTAGAACTATGTAGTTTGTAGTACTAGAACAATGTGATTTCTGGTACTAGAACTATGTGGTTTGTATATAAGATTTAATTTGAATTTTATAATCACTCTGCTAAGTTTCCGACTTCTTGTTTTCTTTTTAATTTGATTGTGTTTTTGATTGCGATGAAAACTGTTCTTGATTGCAGTGACTGCTTTTGATCGCAGTGACTGTTCTTGATCGCAGTGACTGTTCTTGATTGCAGTGACTGTTCTTGATCGCAATGACTGCTCTTGATTGCAGTGGCTGTTCTTGATCCCAGTGACTGTTCTTAATTGCAGTGACTGTTCTTAATTTGTTCTTAATTGCAGTGACTGTTCTTAATTGTGGTGACTTTTCTTAATTGCAATGAAGGTTGTCTCTGAATGCATTTTTTGCAGTTGCACTTGTTCTCGATAGCAGTGGCGGCTGTTCTTGATTGCAGTGGTGGCTGTTCTTGATTGCAGTGGCAGCTGTTCTTGATTGCAGTGATGGTTGGTTGTTCTTTATTGCAGTGACCCTTATTGTTAATCACAGTAATGGATGTTTTTCATGTTCTTATTAATGTTTATTATTGCAGTGGTTGTTCTACAGTCACAGTAGTTGTCTATATTGCAGAGATGAGTGGAGTGGAGTGGAGTAATGGTGTTTTACACCCCATATATTGCAAAGATGAATGTTTTTATTGAAATGGCTATTCTTGGTTTGATTGACCTTTTTTTTTGTTATTAAAGTAATGGTTGTTCTTGGTTGCAGTAATGTTTTTTCTGAAATGTTATGACAATTGTTCTTGATTGCAATGACAGTTGTTCTTGATTGTAATGACAATTGTTCTTGATTACAGTGATAATTGTTCTTGATTGTGGCCACCAATGCTCCTTATATAGTAGAGGTTGCCATTACATGTAAGTTGTTTAAATGCACCTTTAAATACATTATTTATAAAATTCTTCAGAAGTTTAGATAGGTATCAGGATTTTTTCAACACAAAACTATCCTAATACATTTCATAAACTTCTATTTTAAGCAAGATTAGGGTAATCTAAATTAGGAAAGAAAAGAAAAACCAAAAAAAGATTGGTTTTGATACTTTTTATTGACATTATTTCTGAATTGGTCAATTTTTACCATACAAAGCACCCATCATGGCTATTTATACAAGATGTAAACAATTCATACGACTGACTATATATATTTATACATGTGTATAACACACACACACACACACACACACACACACACACACACGTATTGCTTCATAGTGACTGAAGTACAGCGATATCTGGTACATCAACATAACAAACATGGGTATCACATTTAAAAACTCGTACTCAAACACCTATCTATTTCCTTACATTTAGATAATGTTAACAATCAACACTCAATGTTCATCAGATAAAATATATATATATCTTAATATATAACCTTCCATATTTTTATCACACATAAAATAACACTTATCACAATATAACGATTACCTTTGTATTTCACGCACTAATTAAACAACTTTTTTTGACATTTGATCATTATAATAAACATGATGGATGGAATGTTTTTAATTTTTAAATCTTGATTGATACTAAAATGGATTTTTGGAAATGACAAATCAGTGGTTGCTATGACTAGATATTAATGATTATATATGACAACTAAATGGTTGCTATGACTACAGATGCTAATGGCTCCTAATGATTTTAGTCAATGGACAGCTGACAGCTACAATTGCCAATGGTAATATATGTCGTGATCCAATGAAAACTGATACATTGGTTACCTTGATAAATTTTCAATGATGATTATTCATATGATCCCATGAAACCTGAGTCATTGGTTGCTATGACTACAGATGTCTATTTATAAATGAATATCATACATTAATGCTTGCACCACTGGTTGCTTAGACTACAGTAATGATATCTGATGCATTGGTTGTCATGATGACTACAACCATTGTTACTTATGATTTAAATATCAATGCTTTCTGTTTCTTTTTGAATACTTAAATAGCAATGATCATGATAATTTTGTGAATAACAATAGAGGATGAAAATAAACATTGATTTTGGTCAGTGAAATGGATCATGAGTGAGACAATCGCAAAAACATGTACTATGAAAACCCATAGCAACTGACAACACAAAACAAGCCAACAGCATATGTTAACCCTCAATATGAAAATAACACATGAAATGTTGGAACTAAATGTGACCGATGAATTGAAAACAAATGCAATGTCGAGAATAAATGCAAACACCTGTCTATTAATCTAAAATACAGATGTAATAATTAAAATAATAATAAAAAAAGAAATCTGTCTTAAACAGTGTAAATCAGACATTTGAATGGGAATGCAATTTTGTTTAAAAGAAATACTGATTAATTACAGTAACAATGAAAAAAAAAAAAAAAAAACAAAAACAAAAAAACATGGCAGTGAACATATACAAGTTATGAAGAATTATGTGGTTTTTCTTTGTTTATTTTATATAAAATTAAACAAAAATGAAAAGTCAACAACTATAAAATAATTGGTGTAAAACTGATAAAAATAAAAAAGTATGGTCCAAGGCTGAAAATGAGGTAACGTAAATAAAATTTTAAAACTTAAGAGCATAAAACATTGTTCCCTCATAATGTAAATATTCATGACATTTTGGTCTAAAAAAAAAAACATGACCAACTTGGTGTGCATGGAAGAGAAATGAAAATAATAGGTTTAATTTGAGCAAAGCAGATACAATAATCTTTAATATGTTAAAACTCTGATTACAGGGTGTTAAAATTATGAAATGGTTAATGCAAGGTGCAATAGGGCATGTCAATTGGTTGAGTTCATTACAGAATTAAAAAAAACTGATAAAACTAAGTTAAAACTATTTGATTTTGTTCAAAATGGCTCAAAAGAACAAAAATGGTCATTAAATTAAGCTATATCAGATTGAGATTTAAAAGATAAGATTTCCAAAAACAAATTGGCTTAAAATATAGCATTTAGTTTGCATATTCCTCTAAAAACAAGCTAGAAAAATATCAAGAACAAAATCTTTTTTGTGGTAGTAATTTAAAAATTGTATTACATGCAGTGTTACTAATGTTTGAGCTGCTAGACCTAAATCAATTTTCTTTTAAAAGAAATATTTCATCTCAAAAAAATGTTTAGTTTAATTTTCATTAGTTTCGAGCTATATGGAAAGTTGGAAACACATTAAAACTGACTTAAAACCTATCACCCTTCTAAGTAATAATGTCTTGGTTCAAAATATCCCTAAGACAAAGGTTTTATTCATCATAAGGGAGACAACTCTTGCCATACCAAATAGTTTACTGTATGGTATATGGAGTGTATAATTTACAGCGGTTTCACTTGTTATGCATGTGATATATGGTTTCCTAAATGAGTTATGATTTCAGATATGCAGACTTAATATACAGTAACAACATGGTGAAGTGAATTTGTATAAAAATTATCTTTCTGCAGATCTAGCCGTGTTAAAAAACAAACCTGTTTTAAGAGGAAAATTGTTTACAATATGAATATTTACAAATTACCTACATTCATAAAAAATAACTAGAATGGTTGGAATGTTAATATAATTGGAAGAAAAAGTGTTACAATTTACAAGGTGGCAGAATTCAAATAAAGCATTTTGATGAAAAAAATTACTTAAAGCTGCATTAAGTTTACCCATTATTGAAAAAAAAAATCTAAAAATATTTTTTACTCAAAAAAAACCAAACTGTTTTTATTATGATAGTAAATAGAAATCCTAAAAGCTTGGGGCAACTCCACAATATGTTAATTATCAGCTTTGAGCATGCACAAAAGTCTTAAATGAAAGTATATGAAAGTAAACAATGGCATTGACAGACAGAAAACGTTAGTGCAAGAATGAGAATAGATTCTGCAAAGAATATGCCAAATGGGACAAACTGTATCCAAGGATTTGAATCAGCCAGGCTTGAATGGAAAAATGTCTGCAAGTAAAACAGCAGTATGGCTTGGATATACAGGGCAAAGTTGCCACATTGCTCCTGAACACATGCTTCTTCGCTGTGTTTGACTTGTTTTTCGAAAAAGAATTACATGATCAATAATTTTTTTTTTAAAAAAAAGACTGTTGGTAGATTAAACTAACAGTAAGATTCCTCCTGAATTTCAATGCATGCAAAGATTTATCATGGAACCAAGTACTTTATTTTTCTTGAGAGGCATTTTTTTTTTATAAATGTGCTGTTTATATATTATGCATAGGAAAACTTAATGCAGCTTTAAACAAAAGTGTTTGATGTGACTCCCAAGTTATTTAGAAATTAAACCCCTTTGTTGAACTCTTATATATTGAAAATGCAATTCATTTGATAGTGGGTACAAAACAATGTTGCTGAGAATTTCCCCTTAGCCAACATTCTGTGATTTTGTCAGACATATATATTATATATAACTTCAATTAAAATTGCTTTAGATGAATTATCAATCCGAAGATGTTTATTTTTACTGTAACAGGATAAACATGAAACAATTAGAAGTATTCACTAAAGTGTACCCTCAGTCATGTCAATGACAATCAAAGATATGGTTATCAAAATTGTGAAATCTGAAGAAACAGATCTAAATAGAAAAGATGGGTTTCTAGTTTAAATTAAAAAAAAAGATATTAAATTCTGGGATTTTTTATTTCCTGGTTGGACAGATTTTTGAAATGGTCAAAATCTGTGATGTCTCGGACAATTCCGGACAGTAGCATGAATGCTTCATATAAAGACACAGGTAGAAGTTATATAAAAGTGCTCGTTAAAAAATTATGTAAGGTAACTCTTTGGTAAAAAAAAGTTATAACATTTATAAGCATAGTATTAAGAAAAAGAAAGAAAGAAAATAAATAAGCATAGTATTAAGAAAAAAAAAAAAAAAAGAAAGAAAATAAACAAAACATTTGTGTTAAATATGACAAGAATGTAACAGATTTCTTCAAATCTTAATAACATTTATTGCACATAGACTTGAAACAAATATGTTTCCTGAAAACTAAAAATATTCTGCAAGTTTTGGTGCTTCAAATGAAAAAAAAAACAAAACAGGATAACAGGGAAAAAACTGGAATTGTGAGGTTGTCATGAGTTTAAAAGACTTTTACAATAACTTGTTTAAAAAATTAGTACATTTAAGTTCATAATGTATTCAGACAGTTATCCATTTTTTTATCCTTAACTTATGAAAGGTATTTATGAAGGAATGAAAAGAGATCTCAATTTTACATCCATTTTCTTCAAACTGAAAGTTTTTATTTTTATTTTTTTAAATTAAAGAGTTCAATGATATCTAAAATGGAAATTTTTACAAATAATTAAAATTAATGTAAATTAAAGAAATTAAGGAGATCTTTGAAACTGATGCGGAATTATATTTACCATGAAAAAGAACAAAACTATTCAAAAACTAAGTTAAGGAACATGTTAGTAGTTACGAAATGAATGCTCATATAACTGGAACCGGCACAGATATAAATTATGTATTTATATTACAACAATGAAATAAAAGATTTATATTCTAATATATTACTGGCGCAAACAAAGACTATCCATACTGGTATTTTGGAAAAGGGTTAAAGGCAACCTATTATGGCACAGGTCATTTACTGGTTTTCTTAAGATGACAAATATTAAAACTAACTCCAACTTAATATATAGCAGTTTCAAGTTTTGTAATAATTTCTTAACTACTGGTAAGTTATTCCTTAACTTACCCCTTACATAGGAATCTTGATAATTTTGTTAGTTTTTTCAACAATTTGGAGATCACTTCAAGTTTATAATAAACATTTTTTTTTTTTTTTTTTTTTTTTTAGAAAACAAAAACAAAACATCATTCCTTGTTTAAAGAGTGTACCAAAATTAACAGATTCAAGTCCAAATATCTGAAATTGAATGATTGTGAAATTTGGGTGAAAAATCTAAATACATGTTTCTGAAAATCTAGTTTTGACAGAGATTGCTAAAATTTAACACATTTTGGTTAAAGAAAATCAAAATTCAAGCAAGATTTTGAAACTGGTGCCAATTACTAAAAATATATGTTTCTGAGATCTTGTTCTTTCTGCTATATTGGCTTTTATATTTAGGTTAAGGAAATCAAAATTAAAGCAAGATTGTGAAACTGGGGCCAATAACTAAAAATATCTTACTGCTATAGTCAGCTTTCATATTCATTTCTGGTCTTTGTCACAGGGTATTTTGAGATGTAGCTATATAGATTATAATGATTGTCATACAATCTGATTAACCCTATGCCTAGGTTGATAAAAAGCTCGAAAAGAAGTGAACAGACAAACATTTTGGCACTAGAATCCACTGACTGGGATTCAAACTTAGGCAGTGAGAGGTGCGGTAACCTGTAAGCACTCACTTTAGACCACTTGGCCACTGTGGCGCTACTGAGTTTATGAGTGAATACCATCTGTGACTAGTCACTCTACTTAAAAAAAAAAAGCAATTTTCAAAACTTATGCGGGTAGAATAAGAAAAGCATATAATAAAAGTTAAAATGGAGACAAGAATATAAAGTCTAAATAAATTATTCAAGAATAATACATGTACATAAATAATGTTTGCTTGCAATACAACATGTTATATAAAATTTAAAAAAAAATTGTCAAAAAACTGACACATTCTAATAACTATGATATAATTGAATCAATTTAATCCTCGTCCTTGCAGTTCTGTTAAACTTAGACAAATGTTTGGTTTAAAGAACAAAATAATGGCACAGAAAAAATAATATATACAGTAGAACCTTTCTAAACTGAACATCTGATGGGAATTTTAGTTTGATTCAGAGGGTTTCAGTCTCCACACCTTAATTTACCAAATGATACGCGAAGCATGTTTTACAATATAATTCTGTTCATAATTTCTTTTGAGAAACTATCCCTATTGTAAGACCACTTTTGTGTTGCAAACAGGGTTGTCTCTCAAGAGGGGGGCTACTGTACTGGGTTGGTAATTTTTTTCCACTGAGTCAAGGTGGGAACATGTGCAGTTACGGATCTTGATGATCATCATTTTGAACAAAATGGCGTATGTAAGACAGTTGGTGCAAATAACAGATGA
Source organism: Tegillarca granosa (assembly GCA_029721355.1). Taxonomy (NCBI): domain Eukaryota; kingdom Metazoa; phylum Mollusca; class Bivalvia; order Arcoida; family Arcidae; genus Tegillarca; species Tegillarca granosa. The sequence continues at coordinate 21,053,012 of CM056595.1, forward strand.
TTTATACTTTCTTTATATTACTTTTTCCCTCAATTGTATTCCGAGATTTTTATGGTATAAATAATTCACTATTGAGAAATTATTGACCTAATACCGAACATATGTTATCAGTGAATTCCAGTAACTTGGATTTTGCCTGTTACGAAATTCAATGACATCATAATTCTCATATTATTTCACTATCACACTTTATAACTAATACTAGTAGTAAACCATTACTATTAATAATAAATATTAATTTTACTTGAGTAAATTTACACCTTTACCACCTGCATTAAATCATCAGTCCAAAAAAGTGGTGTGGTTTAGATTAGTTCCACTGAATACAATGTCCACAAGAGGACAAATTTTCTCTTCAGAAATAAAAGAAATTTAAAAAAATACCATTTCAAAAATAAGAGATTTAAAAATTTTTCTTTTCCAAAGTAAAAGAAATTTCAACAATTTTCATTTCAAAAATAAAAGAAATTTACACAATTTTCATTTCAGAAATACAAGAAATTTACAATATCTTCACTTCAGAAAAATAAAAAAATTTAGACAATTTTTCATTTCAGAAAGAAAGAAATTTACACAATTTTCTCTTCAGAAATAAAAGAAATTTACACAATTTTCTCTTCAGAAATAAAAGAAATTTACACAATTTTCATTTCAGAAATAAAAGAAGTTTAAACAATTTTTTCTTCAGAAAAAGAAAAAAATTTAGACAAATTTTCATTTCAGAAATAAAAGAAATTTACGCAATTTTCTCTTCAGAAATAAAAAAAATTACACTATTTTCTCTTAAGAAATAAAAGAAATTTACAAAATTTTCATTTCAGAAATAAAAGAAATTTAAACAATTTTTCTTCAGAAATAGAAACAAATTTAGACAATCAAAACAAATTTAGACAATCTTCACTTCAGAAATAGAAAAAAATTACACAATTTTCATTTCAGAAATAAAAGAAATTTAAAAACTTTTCATTTCAGATATTAAAGAAATTTAGAATACTTTTGTTTAGCAACAGTTTCCACAGATATAAAAAAAGAATCTTCATATCATATGTCAGCAAACATTTTATCATATAAACTGTGGCTGGCCACCCTGTAACATGTGTTGTATACTGCTGCCATCATCAGATTAAATACAGTTAAGGTATATTACAAGTTATACACACATATAAATACATACATACATACAGATGTTGATACCAGCCAACACTGTAATAACTCGCAAAACAATTGTATTTCAAATGACGTAACAACGATTATGAAAAACCCAGTTTTTCTTTCTTATGTAACATAAAACACATCTGAGACCACTGTAAATTATTTTATTTTTGCCAGCACTTCATTTTTTGTTGCAAAATGACATATACTATGAATGATCTTCCCGAGCAACTAGTCTCACATTCATTCATATACATCTTAAAAGTATGTTTAACATATTTCTCTGATGGATCTATATTTGGTACACAGATGGGTACTTTTTCTGTTTTATACTTAAGAAAATAACAGCTGAAAGGAGGCAACAGGACCTTTATGGATAATCATAAATTAAACAAGAGCACCGCCGAGCGTAGCATTATACGCCCGTGTTATATTGATCGAGTAGTACTATTTACTGGTGTGGCGACACCTTTAGGGGTTTCGCGGGAAAGAATGGAACAATCTAGAGGATTTCTATCAGTAGAGCTCATCCACAGAACTTGCCACTCAAAAGTTTGACACAGACCTAACGGATAAATGCCAAACCTACCAATAATTTGGTAAAGAATTGGTTACTTTAATATGGGTACGAATTCAAAACGGTACGTTAAATTGTTTTTTGGATGATAGCGCCGACTTTAAACAGTTATTGTGGATTTTATGTAAAAGATAGAAAAAATATAAAAATACCGTCTTTTCCGTCAGATCTTAAACATTTTTCGGTCAATGGACGACTTTTTCGTACAATGAACTGTTATTGAACAGGAGTGCGTTAAACGTAATTGTTTTTTGGAAAAATTCATTTTTTGCATGTTTGACCCCAAAATTAAGTATGATACCGATTTTTCCGAAAAATTTCACCAAGTTAGATAGCTAGATCGCATTAGACTCCATAAATACAGAAGTTTTTAGCAAAATCTATCGAGGAGTTTTCAAGGTCCCCAAGATGCAAATATATGCTGCTAAAAAGGAGAAAGTTGTCGCCTTTATCATTTCACATCCAGAGGATGTTCCGAATGAATTCGTCACTAATCCTCTAGATTGTTCCATTCTTTCTGAGAAGTATAAGTACAACTAGGATATATGTATGTAAAAATATATTGCTAAATGGATAGTGGTAGACTGCTATATAATTCATATTCATTTCCAGGAAGGAAGAAGTTTAAAATATAATGTTAGGTCATGGCAGTGTTTTTATGTGTTAAGCATTGCATGCAGGAAGATTTTAGGAAACAAATACATTTTTTGTCTGAAATGTTTTGAGAACCTTTTTTTTAACCAACCTGAAATAATTTATATCTATAAAGCTTAATTATAATTTGAACTGTTGTCGTGATCTGTGCAGTATGATAAAAAGGTGTTTTAAGTTAAAAAAGGGGCATAACTCCTCCAAAAATAATCTGAAAAAGTTGTAATTCGAACTTGCACCAGATAATAACATCGTAAATGTGTATACCAAATTTCATTTGAATCCATAAATAGTTGTAGGCTCTGATGATCAGAAACCACATGGTCATACATACAAAAATTTCTAAGTTAAAAAAGGGACATAACTCCTCCAAAAATAATCCGAAAAAGTTGTAATTCGAACTTGCACAAGGTATTACCATGGTAAAGCTGTATACCAAATTTCATTTGAATCCATAAATGTTTGTGGTCTCTATTGTACGGAATACAAATTGTTAACAGACGCCCGCCCGCCCGGACAGACAGCACTGTAACATAATACGTCCCGTCATATGACGGGCGTATAAAAACTTAACACCTTGTCATTTTCTTGCAATTTACTGTTATTACCTATCTATAATTATTTAAAAAAAATCAAGGGCAACAACTCTCAAATTGATCATAATATAATTAGGAAACTTGCTAGATTTTATCATGTTGATCATTCTTGCAATTTATTATCATCTTTCTATAATAGTTTTCAAAAAAATGGTCAAATACAAAATTTCCAAAAAATCAATATTTCAGGGGCAGCTACTCTTACATGGATTACCATATAGAAATAAAACTTGCTACCTTTTTAAATATGGTGAGGTATGCTAATAAAAACATCAGCTGTCAAAAAAAAAAGAAAAAGAAAAAAGAAAAAAAAACATGTTTAACATGTTTCAGTGGTGTCTAATTGACTGTTGAAAGTTTTCAGTTTAATATGTTTCAGTGGTGTTTAATTGCCTGTTGAAAGTTTTCAGTTTAATATGTTTCAGTGGTGTTTAATGTCTGTTGAAAGTTTTCAGTTTAATATGTTTCAGTGGTGTTTAATTGCCTGTTTAAAGTTTTCAGTTTAATATGTTTCAGTGGTGTTTAATTGCCTGTTGAAAGTTTTCAGTTTAATATGTTTCAGTGGTGTTTAATTGCCTGTTGAAAGTTTTTAGTTTAACAAATGTTTCTGTGGTGTTTAATTGCCTGTTGAAAGTTTTCAGTTTAATATGTTTCAGTTGTGTTTAATTGCCTGTTGAAAGTTTTCAGTTTAACATGTTTCAGTGGTGTTAAATTGCCTGTTGGAAGTTTTCAGTTTAACATGTTTCAGTGCTGTTTAAATGTATCCAACACTGCACTGCAAAGAAAAATGAATGCATGTTTAAATTTCTTAACACATTTATAGCAAAAAAAAGAAAGTGCTGTAAAATTAAAATAATTTACGGTATTTTATCATGTATATATAGATATATCATATATATCACAGAAATATATATACATGTATACAAATATAATGCTTAACAATGCAACGAAAATAATTTTAGGCTATCAATGTAATGATGATAAAATGTACAATTGAAAAACAGATAATTACATGTCATATCTATAATGGTTTATTATAACCAGGATATAACAACTATAATTTTACCGATTGTTCCACTGTTGTTCTGTATAAAACAGTCTTTATTAAACACAACTCTATACAAAACATAATGAGAAAGGTGTAGGAGGGGCTTACAATATGATTGACAGCTTGATAAGTTTTAAGATGTGTAGTAAGGGCTCACTAAATCATTGAAAGCTTGATAAAATATACAATGAACATATACATGGAAACTAAACAAATAAATGAGATGACTGACAAACTAATGGTTTGGAGGCAGGGAGAAAAAACAGCTTATCCTCCCCTTTCCTCATGCCTATAAAAATATGAGGTGATTGGCTATCCTATTGGCTGACAATTCAACCAATAAGATTTAAATCATCCAAAATTGTCCAATGAAATCACAGCCTGAGGTTTTGATTTGTGGAAAACTAATCTTTTTCCCTAGTTAACAGTTTTTTTAATAATAACATTGCTTTGTGTGTATAATATTTATACAAAGTTGCAGTTTTATAATGAGCACTTTCATCAAAATAATGAAATGGGTCCAGTATTATATTGAACACACAACCAATCAGAAGCTGTTATAGAACCTGCCTGAGTAACACTTAATCACAATTCGACTATGTTCTATGGCAACATTCTATATGCCTCTAAAACAAAGTTTTATATCACTCTATACAACATATCTGTGACTCTTTTTAAAAAATACTTCTGAAATTCTGTACTTTATATCACATTTCCTGCATTTCTCTATTTAACATGATTATGTTAACCTTCTGTGCCTATGTGTGTCCTTCTGTTTGTTGTTTTTTTCTGTTTCACACTGCTTTCGTCCAGTTTGTTCTTGTGTGTGTCACACTCCCAAGTCTACTCTTTATCCTTTCTGTGTGTCTGTCTGTATTGTTTGGTGTCATATTGTTTATAATTTTTATGCCTTCCTTTCTTCATCACACTTTATATTTATGCCATTTAACATTTCTGTGTTTTTCCCCATCACACTTTGGTGTCATACTTTATACAACATTTCTATGTGTCTTTCCATTTTGTTGTTTTTTCACTGTCACACTTCAGTATCTCGCTGTATGTTCAGAGCATCCATCTGTTCCAATATAAATGCTATAGTGTTCTTTCTGATCATGCCAAGATGAGATTTTAATATAACATTCTGTTTCTTACTTTCATCAAGTTCTTTTTGTAGTGATTTGTTTTGCGACATCAACTTATCACGGGCCTGGAAATAAAAAAGAAATATACTATCGTAATCTTATCATAATTAAATATAGGATTCCAACCTATCACTCATTTTTAAACCTTTTCACAACTTATTATATAATTTATATTTTATCTACATATATTTTGTATGAATTACTAAGTCAGTAAGTGAACTTAGTTTGACAAACAAATTAAGATGTTTCACTAAATTTGTGAGATGTCACTAGCTTCTGGCGCAGTTGCTAAAAATAATACCTGTATACCTATGCAATGTGATTTTGACATTAAACTATATATATATACTTATTTTGGGTCATTTATTTAATTACTCATAAAGTTGTTATTTCATATATACAGCATGTCAAATCAAAATTGTCACTTTTTCCTTATATATAACCCATTGTATCTACATCACAAGTAAAACATTATCTTTAGCAGCTGAATCAATGAGCATTACTTAGAAACAAGTTTTGTAGTCTGATACCTAGGCAACCAAATTAAAGTGCCAGTGTTATTTCCCAAACAATTATGGGGTCAACTGGCAAATCTTAAGGCTTTTAATGTTTGTCTATTTTCCAATGACTCTAACCATATTAATGACAAAAACGCCTTTAACAATTTTTTCAGAAATTTATCAAGCCCAGAATGCAATTTTTTAAAAACCTTTCAAACAACTAGATAATTTTTCTCCAATTCTAGCCAGCCTTAATTACTTACTTAAGACAAACTACTAAGATTTTATGTCTAATGAATAGCCATTTTGACTGTAAAAATATTAACAGGGCGTTTTAGAAATAAACTAGAAATCTGTGTTACTGGATTTCTGTCCAATTTTCATGTTGTCATGTGACTATGAACACAGACAAAATCTTTGGATTTCATTGAAGATATCCCCAAGGTAGCAATAAAAATACATGTACACTGAACAAGCTGGATAATTATTTTGATAATAATGAGTAGATCTCATATTATTTCTTAAAAGGAAAAAAAAAAAAAAAAAAAAAAAAAAAAATTCAACAAGCAAAATTACAAGTAAATGTTCTGGTTAAGTAACCACAATCTTTCGATTATATTACACAAAAAACCAGTACCTAAAATAGAAAAATTTTACAGAAAATACATTCCAGTTCATACTCATTCTGATAAAGAAAGTAAAACATTCTAATTGATATAGGCTACATAAATAACTAATAAGAAATCAGGAAATAAAGCAATGCAATGAAACAAAAATCTAAGCTTAATTCATCCACAGACTAAAGTATATTACCATTAATTGTTTAAACATGCATTTTTTTTTAGCATATGATCATGCTAGCTACCATTAAACAAGGAAACATCAGGGTAAAATAATCAATGGCATAAAGAAATCAGAAATAACAAGCCTTAAATAAGAAATAACAAAAAATATATAAAAATTAGGTACAAGTTTAATATTTGTCCAACCCCACAAAGACAAATGGGATAAAATTGACCAATGTTAACAAAACATATAAATTATGTAGAAGTTAACTGGTTGTCCTACCCCAAAGAATCATGGGATAGAATGTACCAATTTAAAAAAAAAAAAAACCCATAAATTATGTTAAGGACAACTGGGTGTCCTACCACTAAAAATAATGGGATAGTAGAATGGACCAATTTTTCAGTATGTACAAATTAGTTTGTTGATATAGTGTTTAGGGCTACATCGTGTTCTTGTCCCGGCTCTAATGTTCCAATTTATCAGGAGAGTTTACAAAGATGGGGTTCCACAAACACTGGTGAGGTCAATCGGTGGTCGGCAAAGAGTACATTGAATGCCCAACACCCCAGTGAATTGTGACACTGTCCTGATTACTCATTATTATTAACAAGCCAACATTAAATTTTTTTTAAATTTTGTCTTACTCTTTATGAAAAAAAAAACCAAAAAAACAATTAAGATAATTTTTTATCAGCTTTTGAAATTTGAATTGTTGCTTTTCGCCAAACATCAGCATTTGTGAAGGCCTGCTTCAGCTTTATCTATTGGAGGAAGCAGCATCCAGTTGCTTTGGTGATATAACACACACTAAATACTTTAGTAGAAATCTGAGGTCCCTGTGCCCAACTCTGAATATTACTTTTTTCTGTTAAATCTGATTTGGAACAATTCAAAGGGCAAGAATATAAGATAGAAACTGCAAGTTAACCCATATAATGTCTTGTATCAAGACTGAGCTTTCACTGATTAGCTTGTCTGTCAGTCTGTCTGTGTAAAGGGGGGGGGGGGTTGGAGGAAGAGGGGTAGAAGGTATACAAGGAACTCTGGACATATCCCATGCTTAACAGCTCTGACCCCAGATTCCCTGAAATAAAGTTATTGAGAAAACATATAGGTAATCTTAAAGATTAAAACCAATATAAAAATATAATAAAAATAAAATGAAAAGTAACATGAGTTACACAGAAATAAAAAAAAAAATTGACAGAACTTAAAAATCTTAAATACATACAAAAGTTTTTTATATATATAATAACCCTTTCAACCCTACAATAATGATTGGTACTTCTCATTTAGACTGGTTGGAACAGTTTATTCTAAATCTAGAGGGGTGAAAGGGTCAAGAGGAAGAACAATCTAGAAACAAGCTACAGGGAAGACAAACAGTCCACTAATCAATCAACTTACTGTACTTCTTCCTGTGTGGTTTGAGACTGACCAAGAAGAAAAGGTTAAATTTTTTTTTTACTAAATATCTCTTATTTTTTGCATCAATTTGAAAAAAAAATTAATTAACAAGAAAAAACAGCATCAATGAAGTGGGTGTATACCACATGATTCTGCATGATATTTGTGTAGAAAAATAATTTTTTGAGTCATAAATCCCTGCAAATTCCTGGAATTAGCTGAAGAAAGATTTTTTTAAGTTTTATTAGACAAAAATGTACTTTTGTATGCCATCAAACTTTTGCTTACATATGGATCAAGTTGGCCAAATTTGGATTACCCGGTAGTCCAATATTAAACTTTTGAAATTTTTTGTTGAAAAGAACACAAAATAAATTAAACTATATTTGTACATTTTTTAAGAAAATTTTGTAAACATTCAATGTAAAATTAATATGTAATAGTTCCACAGATTCATTATGAAGCATCATGTGATACCAACAGAATTAAAGACCATTGAAAATATTGTATATTTACCAGGGCTTGTGTGCATCAAATTTTATAAACAAGTGTTGGAATCATGTTAGAATTTGACTACAGCCCTATTGTATCTTGCAGAGGTTACAAGTGTTGAATAAAAATAGATAAACATGTATATCAGTATTTATTTAAACACACACACACACACACACACACACACACACACACACACACACAGATTTTGATTTTATATTGCACTATATGATATGAGACTATGAGACCCTATCATATCTGCTATAAATGGACCATATATTAATTGAAAATGTCAATAGTATGGATACTTTAACAGACATATAAATACCATTTATAAGCAAGCAAGCAAGCATAATTATTATTCTTAAAATTTTTTATTAAAAATTCATTGTGGATTCTATCTTCATCCACTGTATGTAAAAAAAGAGTTGGCTCAATGTCTCAGTTATGTGTTTTGTAATGTTTTCTGGACATTTTTTATCAGTATATTTACACTCTTAACACTGTTACTAGTGCAACATCATTCAAGCTTCGGGACCTCTGTGACCAAGTGGTCTAACACACACTTACAGATCACAACACTTCTCACCACCTAAGCCCAAATCCCAATCAGGTAGATCATAGTGTGAGAAACTTTGTCAATTCCCTTGTGAAAGAAGGGTGGTTTTCTTCAGGAACTCCTGTTTTCCTTCATCATCCCAAAACTGACCGCTTTGATGTAAGTAGTAGAATCTTGACTGGGGCATTAAACACCATTACTGAACTCTACACATTCAAACTCAATTCAACAATTCAAGCTCATACATTTTTTTTTTTTTTTAAAGAAAAAAAAAGTTTTTGAAATTTGTATTTAATGACTGTATGAGTTGATAATCAATTTCAACTTTTTGAGCATTTTCAATAATCTTTCTTGTATTAGACTTTTAAATGCAATAAAAAGTTTAAGAAGTGCACAAGAATCAACAGACATACATGTATAATGATGATGTATGAATAAAATTATATGGAGTGTTTCCAATACAAGTTAGACTTTTCACTTGCCACTTGAGACCAAACAATTAAATAAATGCATGAATGTTTGAATGAATGAATGAATGAATGAATGAATGAATGAATGAATGAATGAATGAATGAATGGATGGATGGACAGATAAATGAATGAATGGAGAAGGCAACAAAGAGAGAGTTATTTTGTTTTTCTCTTAAAGGACTACCTATTTATGTATCTTTATATTTATATTGCAATCTTTGCTTCGAAATTTATCTGAATAACTTGTCCAAATTCAAATGGAAAGTCTAAAAAGATTGGAGACACTCTTTGTTTTCAAAGATGTAGAGAGGACATGCTACTATAAAGCTCAAAACCAGAAGTACTGATTTACAGTTAGAGAATAAGCAAAAGCCAGAAGAAAATTAATATCTTTTTTCATTACTCCATCAAACACTGTTACCAGAAATCTTTTATACTTGTCCATTATAAACTAGAAATGTATGGTGAGAGCCAAATACCCCCTAGAGTATTGAATGTTTACGAAAGAAAAGAAGAATTGTTACAGCTGTGCCCTTGCTCCAAAAATCTGTATTTGACCTTGTAACCTTGACTTTTGACCTACACACCTAAATGTAGCACACAAGACTATGTTTGCAGGTAGTATAGAAACTGTAACACAAGATATCAACACTTATTTTGAACAAGGAATGATTCAAATACACCAGTGAGGTATAACCTGAATAATGAAACAGCTCCATCATGAAAGAATAATCACATTTCAAGGCAAGTAATTTTAGTTTCCCATGAGAAGATATGTCAAGAAATCAACGCTGCTGTCCTGAAATTTGATTCCATTTCCATGTGTTGTTGGATTGTGATTTATTTGATGTGAAATGGAAGGATCTATTTTTTTAACTCGTCCATATAGCCCAGATGGTTAGGTCTTCAGTCAACTCAAAAGAATTAATTCTGTAAGGTACAAGTTCAAGGTCTCAGTGACGCTACTGTATTGTAATTTATCGAGGTACATTTTTTGTTATACATTTTGTATTTTAACTCTGGACTCATGCATGATTCTCTACATATGTATAATATACATGCATTAATATAATATAAATGCAAATATACCCATTTATCCCAGATATCTGATTATACAAACTGAAACATACCCATTTTGGCAATACTACATTCAAAAGTCAAAAATATTTCCATAACCAATTATTTTTTTAAATTTCAATTGAAATGCTTTTATGAAAAAAAAAAAAAAATCTAGGAAAATATTCTAGAAAGAATTGAGTGTGATTTTTTTCAATGCAAAATGAAGACATTATTTTAAATTTTTTGCAGTATTTTTAAAAGAAATTCTGTAATTCTATTCTAGAGAAATCACCTATATGAAAACTGATTAATAAAAAAAAGTCTTATTTCATGAAACATCTATATAAACATGCTAAACTAGAAAAGCATATTTTATTGTTTTTTTCCCCCTTTTTTTCAAAATTGTTTCAAAGCATTTTTCAGGAACTGTAAAAATGAACTTGTTTTTAAAATGATTTGTAGAAACTTCCAATTATTTCTGCATTTTAATGTGTCAACTTCACTAAAATCTGTCAACAAAAAATTTTTCAATTTTTTTTTCATTATAGAGTTTCTTTATTGAGAAAAACAAAAATATTTGATTATGGAATGTAGGATAAAAACATACTGTCACCCTGATAAATAGCAGTAAGGGATTCTGATCATTATTAAAAATATTTTTGTGTCCAATTACTGATTATAAAGTGACATATTTAAGTAAAACTTCTTTAATAAAAATAAATTTTTTAGGCCATGAAAGATTGGTAGAAGTGGAATAACTGGTAACGACCAATTAGAAGGATTGTCATATTTTCTATCCTTTACAAATACCTATTCTATTACATTTTTATGCTCTTACATGACAAGAAGAAAAATAGAAGAAATTTTCCATTATTTAGGCACAGAGAAAAAAAACTGATATTATGAATTATGTGTAAAATGATTAGTATAAAAATGTTAGAAGTGCAAACATAACAGGGAATATGACATAACAGGTGCCCTTTCTTACCTCTTCTGCTTTTAACAATCGTTCATAAAGCTGCCCTTGTTCCTCATAATACTCCCCCTCCCCATTCATCTGAAGGTGTGCTAGTCTGGAATTGTGATAATCACTAAAATAGATTTCTTCTGTCTGTGTTCCCTGGTGAACCCGGTTACGTTTTTGTCGCTGCGACATTTTATTTTTCCGAGAATATGTTAAATCATGTGTTCCTGGGCCTAAATAAAAAAAAAAGAATATTTAATAATGAGGTTAAAATTAACTTATATTTAATTGTTAAGTATTTTTGAATGTTTTTTATCAAATGACACTCATATAGGTTTCATTGTCTTCTTATATTCAGAGCTCAAGAAAAAAAATTAAGAAGCCAGTTTGAATGAAAAATCACCCATAGTACATCTGTCATTACCTATCAAAAAATTCAAAGAATCAACAAAATTTCGAAACAAAAAGTTTTCATTAGGACATGGATTTCAGACATCATCTACTTATACATCATGCTATCTTGAGCCAGTCGTGTTAAAATTACCAGTATTTGTGTTTTGTTTTCAATTTTAGGTTTTTTGTGCATCTAGTCAATGTTTTAGTCTCCTTTTGTACTGTGAGTTTTTTTTTCTGGAGCCCTGTGTACAACAGTACAAGTTCAAACAGGCAAACATTTTATATCTGTGACCTAATATTACAGAGTTTCAAAGAGTGTTTGTTTAATAAGTGTAAAATTGTGGGTTTGATCATGGGATTCCATACCATATCTGACAAAGAACAAAAAATTGGAAATAACCGTTTTGTACCTCTCTGTCAAGATTATTTTACTTATATCAAAATGTAACCAGCTATAGCCTTTTGATAAAGCTGCAGAATACCTATACAATTTCCTTAAAGTCTAATGAACAGAAGAGGTTAGTTTCATGCCCAACCTTCCACTTATTGAACAAGCACTTTACCCACTGTGCTACATTGTACCATAGTGGTGTTCAACCCTATACATACCATTTGTTACAGAATCTAGGCGCCTATTACATCCTGTATGAGCTTTACTCCTACATTCCATCACAACCAAATCTTTACAATGTTTATGAGCATTTATTCCACAATCTAGATAATAAATAAAAAGTACAAATAAATATCACTGGAAAGTACATAATCTTTTATGTATTAAATTGGGTTTTTCTAATGCATATTTTTAATGACACTAAAAATAACTTCCCATATCAATATTTTTCTTAAATTCATAATTTTCCTGTAAAACACAATCTGTTTACATATGAAAACATTTCCTTTTTGGAATTTTTAAAATATAGCTTAACACTGCAGAGTATTTCCAAAATCAAATATAACTAGTCTGTATGACCTCTAAGTTATCAAAAGTATCATATATAAAAACTATTTTCTTATGAAATTCAAAAGTTCATTTTTCATTTCACACATACAGTACAAATTTATACAAAATAGCTTTTTCTAAATATTATCTTTTTAATCTCTGGGAAAAAATATAATAATTTTCCCAAGTCTTTTCTTTTTTTAATCCTAATTTTTTAGAGAGAGAGAGAGAAAAAAAAATTACGATGATTTTCTCTTTCACCAAGTCTCTCAAAATATAATTAAAACTACAATTCTAATTATAGTATTTTACGATTTTTAACGATAATTAAACAACCGGAATGTTTAAAAAGTAAAACAAGACCAAACATAAACAGCAACAAGAATGTTAATATTTGTGATTACATTATTAACACATGCCGTCTTTATGACAAAGAGCTATTAAAATGATGTTATTTATTTGTTTATATAGAGATGAAACCTACCTTTACATTTCCATCCCTGTTTTATTAGACCCCAACACTGTCAAAAACAAACAAATTTTCTGGTCAATGATACATATAAAAAAATTATTTGTATATATATATATGTATGTATATATATATATATATATATATATATATATATATATATATATATATATATATATGTATGTATTTAATGAACTCAATTAGTTTATGTTAAACAAATGTTTTTGTAGGGTATTTTTCTTATAATAATTCATGGTATGATATCAGTATAACAACAATACAAAACATGTTAATTTCAATCCGGTAAGTATTCCCCCAAGAGTATTATCAGCACTTCAAGTTGTAAAATCAACTGTTTTTATTTCTTATATACTTTTCATTTCATAAAAGGATTAATTTATGTTGAGGAAAAATTTATCTGTTTTTCCTTGTTGAAATAAAAGGTGAAATATTACCTTCCTTCAGTTTAAGAAAACAAATAAGAAAATTCCACGTTTATGAGGATATCGACACAAAAATTGCATTGGTCTAGAATTAAAGGACTCCTACAACTGAAACTGTGAAAACTGAACCCTGAGTCAAACCGAAAATGACTGAAATTGACTAATTAAAAAGGATATACATTTGTTGAATCTACCTGTGTAATCTGTACACCTGTCTAATGTGAACAAAATCATCAGTTTTTATGATGTTCAGTTTAATCAGGTTTAATGTACTAATTGTTTCAAAGATTTAAGAAATAAAGCATCATTCAGAATTGAAATATGGATATAGAGAAATTTAAAAACTAAAACTAATCTTCATTGATAAAGGATCTTTAATTAATTGAGAGAGAGAGAGAGAGAGAGAGAGAGAGAGAGAGAGAGAGAGAGAGAGAGAGAGAGAGAGAGAGAGAGAGAGAGTGTGTGTGTGTGTGTTAAAAATGGTGTTTTATGCTCCAGTCAAGATTCTTTCAGATATATTGATGTGATTAATTGTGGGATGGTAGAGGAAAATGGAGTGCCTGGAAAAAAAACCATCAACTTTGGCAAATCAACTGACCACTTAGATCTGTCAAAGGTGAATAAAGGTAACCACAGTAGGAAGTCTTACAATACAAGAAAACCTATATATTAAAAAACTTTTCACAAAAAAGAAAGAAATTGTAGTTCTTTAAGGCAGGTATCATTTACAGATTTACTACAAATTTTTGTATTATTTTCTGTAAAGTAACAGCAACCAGATATATGATATGTACAATATTGTACATTATAATAGATGTTACCTGTCTCACCTATCAGGTATCTTAATGCTTAAACTGCTCAGCACTACTTGGCACCAAGGAGGTCCAAGTTTGATTCCCAGCTGAAGAGGGGTCAATGTAAATAAATCAGACATACACATTTCAGTATACCCCACACAGTTTTAAGTTTTTGATAGATTTCACAATAAGATGTAATTATTTAAGTTAGATCTACCTGATAAAGTACAGGTGAACTCAGTAAGGTAAGACACCTGGCAGTCATTAAAATGTCATACTTGATTTAAAGTTGTGTATAAATTAACAAATGCAATTGAAATTTTAAATATTTCATGGGCGTGTAGTGAATAACAGGCTGACAATCACAACAAAAAATATTCAAAATACTTATATTTATCATGTTCTTGCAACTAATCCTTAAAGAGCAATAATTGTCCAATCATCAATTCGTAATTGTATACATTATAATCCTCTATGATAACTTTGCCACTTCTCTTATTGCCACACTACAGTAAAACCTCATTATAATGTCAATTGATAATTTTGCCACCTCCTTTATTGCCACACTACAGTAAAACCTCATTATAATGTCAACTGATAATTTTGCCACCTCCTTTATTGCCACACTACAGTAAAACCTCATTATAATGTCAATTGATAATTTTGCCACCTCCTTTATTGTCACACTACAGTAAAATCTCATTATAATGTCCTTGATAACTTTGCCACCTATCTAACTGCCACAGTATATTATTGTAATAATGTTCCATGAAAATTTTGCCACCTCTTTTTCTGCCACACTATAGTAAAAGCTTATCATAATGCCCTAATTAACTTTGCCACCTATCTTAATGCCACAGTATATCCTTGTAAAAATGCTCCATTAAAATGTTGCCACCTTTTTTTTTTGCCACACAACAGTAAAACCTACACTACAGTATAATGCCCCTTGATAACTTTCCCACCTCCTTTATTGCCACACAATAGTAAAAGCTCATTATAATGCCCCTTGATAACTTTGCCACCCCCTTTATTGCCACACTAGAGTAAAACCTGGTTATAAAGCCCCTTGATAACTTTGCCACCCCCTTTATTGCCACACTACAGTAAAACTTGGTTATAATGCCCCTTGATAACTTTGCCACCTCCTTTGTTGCCACACTACAGTAAACCTGGTTATAATGCCCCTTGATAACTTTGCCACCTCCTTTATTGCCACACTACAGTAAAACCTGGTTATAATGCCCCTTGATAACTTTGCCACCTCCTTTATTGCCACACTACAGTAAAACTTGGTTATAATGCCCCTTGATAACTTTGCCACCCCTTTATTGCCACACTACAGTAAAACTTTGTTATAATGCCCCTTTATAACTTTGCCACCCCTTTATTGCCACACTACAGTAAAACTTTGTTATAATGCCCCTTTATAACTTTGCCACCCCTTTATTGCCACACTACAGTAAAACTTTGTTATAATGCCCCTTGATAACTTTGCCACCCCTTTATTGCCACACTACAGTAAAACTTTGTTATAATGCCCCTTTATAACTTTGCGACCCCTTTATTGCCACACTACAGTAAAACTTTGTTAAAATGCCCCTTTATAACTTTGCCACCTCCTTTATTGCCACACTAAAGTAAAAGCTTATTATAATGCCCCTTGATAACTTTGCCACCTTCTTTATTGCCACACTACATTAAAACCTCAATATAATGCCCCTTAATTAATTCACCACCTCCTTCATTGCCACACTACAGTAAAAACTTGGTTATAATGCCCCTTGTTAACTTTGCCACATATCTTACTGCCACAAGATATTATTGTAATAATGCTCCATGAAAATTTTGCCACCTCTCTTATAGCAACACTTCAGTAATAAGTCTTCTTCTTTCATGCATATTTTCAGAAGCCTTTCTGGATAACTTGCCAAACTGCTTTTTTTATATCAAAATTTGACCAAACAAATGGAGGCCATAAACAGAGATTTAACCTAGTGGGAAAAAACAGGACTGTATTTTAAATATTATACATAATAAAGAAAGGGCTGATTGGTTGAATGGTAAGTTCATGTTGCAGATATGTCTTTATGATAATTAAATAATCAGATAGGCTTATACCTTAAACATGTACATTAAATTTGGAGAAATGAAAGTCGAACAAATCACATTTCAAATTTGTCTGATTAGGAATGTTGAATTGTGTCACATGAAGAGCAAGTATTTAATTACTCATAACAAACAACAGTTAAACCTGCTATAGTAAACACCTGTCTATTAAGAACACCATTTAATCAAGAAAAAGACACCATGTATAAGAACCAATAGTCTTTGAAGTTCATATTTCCTACCAACTATCTAAGTGGTCTTTCTATTTAAGAGATAACTTGTTAAAAACACTGGTTATTCTGTATATTTAATTTCAAATACATAAACTAAAACATATAACAATGTTTTGTTTCATTTTTCTTGATTTTTTTTTATAATTGAAACAGAATTTCCTCTGCATTGGAACTGTCATCAACAAACAATTTTAGCCAATGAAATGGAACCAGATAAAAGCCACACTTTTTGCATTTAGCGTTGCTATTTTTGCATAGTTGATTGGAGTACAATGTGAAAATTGATAGTGTGAGTTTATGTAAATTTTGTATTGCAGTATGATATAACCAAATTTAGGAATTAAATTATGACATTTAAACAAAACCTATACTAAAAGTATTTTATCACCAGATTTTTCAATATGTAAGTAAGTATAATGCTTCTAACCTCTAACCAAATACTTTGGGTTATACAACAAACAAAGTAATAATATTTTAATGTATAGACTTACCAATCCTGTACAGTGTATACAAAATGTAGGTTTAAAATACGTAGTTTCATGAAAGTCATGTTTAAAACTGTTCCTTAATGCATGACAGTTGGCTCTGTTGAAGTAGGTCTTCATCTCGGCTTTACTTATCATGCCATCTCTAGAAAAAAAAGAAAGAAAAAAACAACCAAGAAATAATAATTTCGAAATTGAAATAAAATTCTCTCCCCTTATCTTCTGAGGAATATAAAATTGAAAGTTTCAGATACATACTGAAAATTGAATTGGAGATGCAAGATATATTTTCATAATCTTTATCAACTAAGAAGTTGATCCTACAGTTCCAGAGGTAAAAATTAAAGTTTGTCTTTTTTCTATTTTTATTTTAGTCCTGAAAGACCTTTATCATGTTTTCAGCACAAAGCACAGGCAAAATTTCTGCGCTTTCCCCTATAGCTGGCGAAGTCTCATTATAAATGAAATATTCTTGACTGGAACATTAAACACCATTACTTGACTCAACTCTTTATCATGTTTAGCCCTTTATTTAAGCCATTTTCAGGAAACTCTTACACAGAAAACAGTTCCTTTTATATATGGCAAATACCTAACAATACTGTATATATTGGGCTAATAATGACCAAACTTGAAATTTTTGAAAATTCTTTAAAAAAAAAAAAACATGTGGTTTAAGATAGACTCTCAAGTTAAGGAAATGAACGTTTGAGCTCCATCCAGATGGCTTAGTATATTCCAGTACATGACATAAAATTTCACACTGCTTTTTTAACCCAGCTGATTATAAGGGTACAACAAGCAAAAACACTATCAGGAAATCTTGCTACTGACTTGCTTTTTAAGTTCCCATCCGAAAAAACCACAACTTTCATTTTATAATAAAGAGTGCCTGTGAAAGAACAGTTACTGCCTACTTTCAAGTCTTGGGTCAGACCCAGTCAGGGTTGGAACCCATGACCTCCCACTAACTAAGCGAGCACTCTACCAACTGAGCTATCGCAGTGGTTGACTTACACTTATTTATAAAGAATTATATATATATATATATTTATATATATATACATATATTACATATTTGAATACTTACTGGTCAGCATCTAATACACAAAAGGAATCAATAAAAGGAAAGTTGCCAGCGATGGCCTCAAACTCTGCATGTGATATAAACCCATCTTTATCATGATCATAATTTTTGAACACAGCCTGCAATAAATAAAAATAAAAATGATTTAGATTCATAATTGAAAACCATTATAAAGAGGCACACTTAATATCCCACAAGGGTTTAACAAATTGACAATAACTCAGATTCACAGGCTTAAGAATATTTGAATTCAAACTTGACCTGTATGTTAAATGTGACTACCAAGGTGTTTTCAAGGCACTGGTCACATTCCACTGCGCTCGCAAATACAATTCTTATATCTACTGAACAGACATGAGAACTCGTGTTGAATGTAAGTCATCATAATCATCTAGATGCTTTAAAAATAACCTTCCTTAGATTTTGACACCGACACTTTATTGGGCAACTGTACACAAGTTTTAACTAATCCTTTCATTCAAATCCTTTCCAGGAAGATACCATACACTTACAATGAAATATAAATTAAAATGCAAGTTGGCTTCAGAATTGATTTAAACCATTTCTCATAAACTTTGTCCGAGGGATGCCATCTTAAATCTAAGGTAAACAACCTTAAAATATTGATAGTGGTCGCTTGCATGCGAACAATCATTCCTGACTGATTTGAAGTCAATGTGAAAGCATACATAGTCTATCTTGAAAGGGCCTCAGGTATCAGCATTCCAAAAAATCAATAAAATTAGTTATAATGGTGAATGCTCTCAAACCAAAGTATAACAGACTATAAACATCAAGAATGGCAAGTATGAAAGAAAAGATAACTATTTATCAGGGGTATAGAAATATTTACAGAATCACAGTTAATCAAAATACACATATTACAGGTATACTTTGGCTGTTTCTACCAGAAAATACATTTTTCTAATTTCCAGAGAATAAAAATTCCAGACGCACTCCTGTTTTTATAACATAAATTTTAAGAAAAATTGCTAGTTATTGCATCCAAGCATACTTCTTTGGATGTAATAAACAAAACAAAGGCTCATAAAACTAATTCATCATCGTTAAGTTCAATTTATCATTTTCTATGTACATGTAGTTGGGTTTTCAACTTTTTTGTCAATAATTTTTCCCAATTTTATCTGCAATGTCTCTTTTCCTTTAACTGTACGGGGCTTTTCTTTTCTAGATATATTTCATATTATCAATTACTGAAGTATGAGAGAAAATACTTATATTATGCTAATTATGTAGAGTGATCTCCCTGTATGCAAGTATAATAAAAAGATTCCAAATGCCAAATGCCAAAAAAAGAGTTATTAACCTTTTTCAAGTTTTAGTTAGAGTTGACTCGGTTTAAAGAAGAAAAATGTTCAAATTTGCATCTTACCTCCACCATGTCATGGACATGTTTATTTATAGTGCTAGGATCAGGGGGACTAACTCCAGCTATCCAGTCTGCAAAAACTACTGGCTTTGTGGGAGTTGAAGGCTGAAAACATAAAACAAATAATTTAAAATTTTTTTGTTATTTATTACATGTATTACTGAAATCACTACTGAAATCATTCCAAATTTCTGGATGATAGCTAATCATAACACTTAGGAAAAAAGCAGTTTTCTGGATTTGAAACTGACATTCTTTCTTTTATATTACAGATAGTGACAGATCAGAGTTTCAAAATCTATATTTTGACACTTTATTTATTCAAAGGCATCCTGCAACTGACATAAATGTGTTTTGCAATGGAATTTGAATTAAATATCAGGGCCACAAAATTGGTTAATGGCTACTGGTACAGATACTGCCATAAGAAAGTTCAAATGAAGCCTTTCACATGAAAGAAAGCACTGCAACTGTTGAAACAGTGAAATCTGTGTAACCTGACAAAGAAATAACTAAAATCCTTTAGTAGAACATACCATTAACATTACAACCATTAACATTACTTGTAAAATTAACTTACATAAACCTCTCAGCACTAAACAATTAGCTAATTGATAAAATGCAGTTTTCAGCAATTTTTAGCTATTTGCAATCAGGGCAAGTTTATTAATCTCTAAGAAATAATTTAAAAACAAATATGTGTATGCATGAGATGTGACAGTGTGTTGAGTTGAGTAATGGTGTTTATCGTCCCAGTCAAGAATAGTTCACTTATATCGAAACCAGCTATAGGCAAAAGCGCAGAAATTTTGCCTGTGCGTTGCGCTGATGGCATTATACAGCAGGGTTCTTTATTGTGCCACGTCTTGCATGACAAAGGATCTCGTTTATTTTAAGTTCCCATCTGAAAGAACTGTGACTTTCATTTCATAATGTCGAGTGCTTGGCGAAAAAACAGTCACTTCCCACTTTCAAGTCTTGGGTCAGACCCGGCCGGGGTTCGAACCCACGACCTTCCACCAACAGAGCGAGCACTCTACCAACTGAGCTACCGCAGTGGCGAGAGATGTGACAGTGGTATTATAGTCTGCCTTAATGTTTGTGCACATTCTCAGCTGCTTTTTTAAGACCTAGTTCACCAAGTCAGTTTGCAGAGACAAGCATACCACCTCCCCAGTCCACCATCCTGACACTGGGTGAACCAGTCCATACTTTGTCCTTCTGTTGCTGAGCACCAAGCCAGAAGGCAATTTCTTAAGTTTTATGTATGACTTGGTGGGGTTTAAACCAAGAATCCCTCTTCCTTGAGAAAGACAAAAAACATTTGGTTCAAAAGAGGTCCTGTTTGGGCAGGTTCCATTGTATATAAAAAGAACTATAAAGATTTTTCCAATTTTCATATACTTACAGATGAAAGTGAGTTTCTGGGTTCTCGAGCTAATGATAACTCGTAAATTTCATCTTCTGTATAATGAAGATCTAATGATAACTAAAAAAAAAAATAAAAATAAATAACAAATAAAATAAAACAAACAAATATAAAAATAACTCAACAATTTGTAAATAACATAATGCTAAACAAAAACTGTTGGTTGATATGCAAATTTGAAGCCATAAATATGCTCCATTCTCAGAGTATAGAACTCCCTTTTTGTTTTTTTCAAAAACTGGAATATAAATACAAACTAATGTGAAGTACAACATAGGAACAAATAGAAAGTTGTTTTCTTGAATACCATACTCGACTCAAATTCATTATGAGGTCCCAAAGGGTTATCTTTTCCTGTTTGAATTTTGATAATTGGATTCCATATACCTCAAAGCCAGGGACAAAGTTATCAAAATGACAGTTTAATAATGATTTTGTTATATATTTCACTTAAATTGAGATGTTTACCAGCTATAAATGTAAGACTTACACTGTCAGGATTATCATAATTTTTAACTTATCATTTACATCTAGATGTCAACAACTGTAATGATAAAAATTACCCTGAGTATAGTATATTTATCTATGTAGTAAATACAGGATGATCATAGTTATATCTAGATGTCACCAGCTGTAAAACTTTTTCTGAGTATATTCACAAGATCCATGTGAGCACATACAGGATTATCATGATTATATCTAGATGTCACCAGCTAAAATTGTATAACCTACCCTGAGTGTATTTACAAGAACCATGTTAGCACATACAGAGTTTGCATGATTATATCTAGATGTCACCAGCCATAACTGTATTACTTACTCTAAGTGTATTTACAAGAACCATGTTAGCACATACAGAGTTTGCATGATTATATCTAGAGGTCACCAGCCATAACTGTATAACTTACTCTAAGTGTATTTACAAGAACCATGTTAGCACATACAGAGTTTGCATGATTATATCTAGATGTCACCAGATATAACTGTATAACTAACACTGAGTGTATTTACAAGATCCATGTAAGCACATACAGGGATTATCATTATTATATCTACAGTAGATGTCACCAACTATAATTGTAACACTTACCCTAAGTGTATTTACAAGAACCATGTTAGCACATACAGGATTATCATGATTATATCTAGATGTCACCTGCTATCATTGTAACATTTACCATGAGTGTATTTACAAGAACCGTGTTAGCACATACAGGATTATCATAGTTATATCTAGATGTCACCAGCTATAATTGTAACACTTACCCTAAGTGAATTTACAAGAACCATGTTAGCACATACAGGATTATCATAGTTATATCTAGATGTCACCAGCTATAATTGTAACACTTACCCTAAGTGTATTTACAAGATCCATGTTAGCACATACAGGATTATCATAGTTATATCTAAATGTCACCAGCTATAATTGTAACACTTACCCTAAGTGTATTTACAAGAACCATGTTAGCACATACAGGATTATCATAGTTATATCTAGATGTCACCAGCTATAATTGTAACACTTACCCTGAGTGTATTTAGAAGAACCATGCTAGCACATGCAAGAGTATCGTAGTGATATCCAGATGTTACCAGCAATAATTGTAACACATACCCTAAGTGAATTTACAAGAACCATGTTAGCACATACAGGGTTTGCATGATTATATCTAGATGTCACCAGCTATAACTCTATAACTAACACTGAGTGTATTTACAAGATCCATGTTAGCACATACAGGGATTATCATTATTATATCTACAGTAGATGTCACCAACTATAATTGTAACACTTACCCTGAGTGTATTTACATGAACCATGTTAGCACATACAGAGTTTGCATAATTATATCTAGATGTCACCAGCTATAATTGTATAACTTACCCTGAGTGTATTTACAAGATCCATGTTGGCACATACAGGATTATCATGATTATATCTAGATGTCACCAACTATAATTGTAACACTTACCCTGAGTGTATTTACAAGGTAACTGCTATATCTAGGTGTCACCAGATGTAATTGTATAACCTACCCCGAGTGTATCTACAAGATCCATGTTAGCACATACAGGATTATCATTATTATATCTAGATGTCACCAGCTATAATTGTAACACTTACTCTAAGTGTATTTACAAGAACCATGTTAGCACATACAGGGTTTGCATGATTATATCTAGATGTCACCAGCTATAACTGTATAACTTACCCTGAGTGTATTTACAAGATCCATGTTAGCACATATAGGATTATCATGATTATATCTAGATGTCACCAGCTATAACTGTATAACTTACCCTGAGTGTATTTACAAGAACCATGTTAGCACATACAGGATTATCATGATTATATCTAGATGTCACCAGCTATAATTGTAACACTTACCCTGAGTGTATTTACAAGAACCATGTTAGCACATACAGGGTTTGCATGATTATATCTAGATGTCACCAGCTATAACTGTATAACTTACCCTGAGTGTATTTACAAGATCCATGTTAGCACATACAGGATTATCATGATTATATCTAGATGTCACCAGCTATAACTGTATAACTTACCCTGAGTGTATTTACAAGAACCATGTTAGCACATACAGGATTATCATGATTATATCTAGATGTCACCAGCTATAATTGTAACACTTACCCTGAGTGTATTTACAAGAACCATGTTAGCACATACAGAGTTTGCATGATTATATCTAGATGTCACCAGCTATAACTGTATAACTTACCCTGAGTGTATTTACAAGATCCATGTTAGCACATACAGGATTATCATGATTATATCTAGATGTCACCAACTATAATTGTAACACTTACCCTGAGTGTATTTACAAGAACCATGTTAGCACATACAGAGTTTGCATAATTATATCTAGATGTCACCAGCTATAACTGTATAACTTACCCTGAGTGTATTTACAAGAACCATGTTAGCACATACAGAGTTTGCATGATTATATCTAGATGTCACCAGCCATAACTGTATAACTTACTCTAAGTGTATTTACAAGAACCATGTTAGCACATACAGAGTTTGCATGATTATATCTAGATGTCACCAGCTATAATTGTGTAACTTACCCTGAGTGTATTTACAAGATCCATGTTGGCACATACAGGGATTATCATGATTATATCTAGATGAGTGTATCTACAAGATCCATGTAAGCACATACAGGATTATATCTAGATGTCACCAACTATAATTGTAACACTTACCCTGAGTGTATTTACAAGGTAACTGCTATATCTAGGTGTCACCAGATGTAATTGTATAACCTACCCCGAGTGTATCTACAAGATCCATGTTAGCACATACAGGATTATATCTAGATGTCACCAACTATAATTGTAACACTTACCCTGAGTGTATTTACAAGGTAACTGCTATATCTAGGTGTCACCAGATGTAATTGTATAACCTACCCCGAGTGTATCTACAAGATCCATGTTAGCACATACAGGATTATCATTATTATATCTAGATGTCACCAGCTATAATTGTAACACTTACCCTGAGTGTATTTACAAGAACCATGTTAGCACATACAGGGTTTGCATGATTATATCTAGATGTCACCAGCTATAACTGTATAACTTACCCTGAGTGTATTTACAAGATCCATGTTGGCACATACAGAATTATCATTATATCTAGATGTCACCAACTATAATTGTAACACTTACCCTGGGTGTATTTACAAGTTCATTGTTATATCTAGATGTCACCAGCTATAATTGTATAACCTACCCTGAGTGTATTTACAAGATCCATGTTAGCACATACAGGATTATCATGATTTTGTAACTTAGTCAATTCCTTTAATGTTTGTGATAACTGTGCCATTTTTCTAAAGTTAACTAGACCACCCTCTACTTTATCTGGCAATGCCGTATGTAATAAAATTAAATCCTTTAAATGAACACCTCTGTAAAAAAAAAAAAAAAAAAAAAAAAAAAAAAAATATCAGAAATTTTTAATTCTTAAATGACTCTAATATTCCCCCTTTTAAAAAATCCCATTAAACTACTAATTTGAACAAAAACAAAAGATTAATATTTCTGTATAATTACATATTACATTTAATATAAAAATGATAGCTCATGTTTTACATGAGGAGTAGAGTGGTTTACACTCAAGTCAAGATTCTTTCACTTATTTCAAGGAGGTCAGTTCTGGGATGGTGGAGGAAACTGGAGTGCCCAGAGAAAACCACCGACCTTTGGCAAGCGAAAACTGGTTTTCATATGCACTTGAAATGTAGCAAAAAAAAATCGTTCATTTAAAAACCCTTTTTTTTCGGTTATTCAAATTTGTTTTTTTTTTTTTAATTTAAATAGCCCAAATCTTTATAAGTGTTCTTCCCAGACTTACAGCAAAATGTGGTTACAAAAGTGCCCCTTTATTACTTTGCAACAGCACTTATCCCAACAATTTGGAATTCCTTAACCACTTTCATTTTTTCTTTTATAAATCACTCTAAAAATACCGTCAAGCCCTTGCCAAAATCAACTGACCAAAAACTGTGACAATGAAGCAAACATTTATTACATTAATTATTTAGAAAATCTTAAGAAAATCTAAACTGTGTGTCTTGTTTAAATAATACTTACAGAATTGGAATTTTAAATCCTCCACATTGAACAAAAACTTTTCTATAATTACTAAAATTATTACTGGAAGATAAAAGTTCTGTAAATTCCATGAGTGTCTGGGAAAAAAATAATGGTACATAAATGAATCTATACATCTAAATTAAGGTATTTATACAAATTGTTGAATTTAGTATCAGCTGTCTGCCCATGCTTTCGCAGTAAATAGGTAAAAATCAATAAAAGCAAAAGGCATTGGGGGGGGGGGGGGGGGGGGGGGGTTTAGGGGGTTGGGGGAGTGTTAAAATCCATATGCTATAAAAATAAAAGTTCTTTCTAATATTGATGAGTATAATATGATACAGACTGATTGGTTGGTTGTTATGTTGTTAAACGTCACATCAGCAATTTCAGCTTTTCACGAAAAAAGCAAGGTTAATTATCTCCAAAGATTATTCATAGAACAAGTTTGTTTATGCATTGGACATTTATGGTCTGCCTTGTACTAGCCAACACTCTGGGCATAATTTTGTTAAAGAGCTGAGTTAGTATGCCACAGACAAGCACACCAATCCCGATGACACATTATCCTGGCACTAGGTGAACCAGTTAATACTCTGTCTTCCTAATGCCAAGGCAAGCAATGATGCAATATCTCAAATATTAAAGTCTTAGATATGATCCTAGCCAGGGTTTGAACCAAACCTCCCAATCTTGGCATTTTTAAGATGAAAAGTTTAAAATTTGCAACATTTATGTAGCCAGGTTTTCATTTAAACTATTTGAATGAAAGTTTAAATTTGTAAATCAAAAAACCAATCAAATACTGCCTTTTAAATCTAACAACCAATGAAACACGGCCTTTTAAATCTAATAACCAATCAGAATTTGTATTTTTAAATCCAACAATTACTTAAACATTTATTACCTTTTGTGTTTCCCCTGGAATGCAAGCACTTGTTTTGGCTAATCTGGCAAGAGCACTATGTGTTAAACCACCCACCACTGACATCAGTGTGTTGAAGTTTTGTAAAAAACGTAATTTCTGAAAATAAAGTGTGTAAGAAACTTAATTTCTGAAAAAAAGTGTGGGTTCATTGAATATAAAAATAAACATTCAGCAAAGAGTGTCACAAAAAATGGAAAAGATATTCAATTAATTAAGAATAAAAAAATGTATTCAGCATAAAAAATAAATTTTCACTTGGCATTTCATCACAACTATATCAGACATCACTCTTTCTGTAATGAACTGATTGCCAGTGCCATGGCAAGCTGAAAATTAAAGAACCCTCCCTACACATTGCCCTAAGTGCACTGCAAAGGTAGAAATTTCTGCCACTTCACCTATGGCTGGTGACATCTTGATATAAGTGAAATCTTCTTTATGAAATGCCAACTCTTTATAAAATGCCAATTAAAAAGAAATTGTCCAAGGGAGATAACTAAGTTTTACTTGACATCTCTGTAACGATTCAATATGAAATAAAACAAAAATGTCATTATAAATTCCATAGGGACAAGCTGTTCTGAGGCATGAAATGACAAAAACACGAGGAAGTTCAACGAGTCAAATTGATCTGGGTCTGTGTTTATTACTGACAGATCACATTGGCATATAACCAATGTTAATTAATTTATGTCATCAATCAAGCAGGAACGTGACATTTAACGTAAAACTATTTATACACATTATATATGTTATATAAGAGTCATTTAATGCAGTTATAAATCATACTGAATGAATTTTTTTTCTCAATTTTTCCTGCAATTACTATTAACTGTCAAATGCAATATTTTCCTTAATTACAAAATTAGAATGTAAATTATGTAAACGTATATATATATATATATATATATATATATATATATATATATATATATATATATATATATATATATATATATATATATATATATGTATGTATGTATGTATGTATGTATGTATGCCACCTCATATGCCTTCTCTTTCTTTTTGTAAGATTTATTTTACAAAACATTTATTTCAATTCATAGGGTAAATTTGGATCTACAGGCAAGTTGTAAGAATTTATGCTGTGAACTATTATGAAATAATACAGGCAGACACTGCCATATTATTTTTCACAGGCGGGGAGTCTCAAGGCGGAATTGTTGAGGGGATGGACCCATGATTAAAGGGTTACTGCATTGGTTCAGGCCCCAAAGGACGACTTTAAGCAAGACTGTTAATGTTTATGTTGTTCAACTTGAGTTTGCTACCAAATTAAATACTGTAGTTAATTAATTTATGTCATCAATCAAGCAGGAACGTGACATTTAACGTAAAACTATTTATACACATTATATATGTTATATAAGAGTCATTTAATGCAGTTATAAATCATACTGAATGAATTTTTTTTCTCAATTTTTCCTGCAATTACTATTAACTGTCAAATGCAATATTTTCCTTAATTACAAAATTAGAATGTAAATTATGTAAACGTATATATATATATATATATATATATATATATATATATATATATATATATATATATATATATATATATATATATATATATATATATATGTATGTATGTATGTATGTATGTATGTATGCC
>CM056595.1:21086389-21131126 GCA_029721355.1 Tegillarca granosa
CATGTACTCTCAGAAAAAAAAACAAATACATGTACTCTCAGAAAAAAAACAAATACATGTACTCTCAGAAGTGAAACAAATACATGTACTCTGAGAAGTGAAACAAATACATGTACTCAGAAGTGAAACAAATACATGTACTCTCAGAAGTGAAACAAATACATGTACTCTCAGAAGTGAAACAAATACATGTACTCTCAGAAGTGAAACAAATACATGTACTCTAAGAAGTGAAACAAATACATGTACTCTCAGAAAAAAAAAAACAAATACATGTACTCTGAGAAGTGAAACAAATACATGTACTCTCAGAAGTGAAACAAATACATGTACTCTGAGAAGTGAAACAAATACATGTACTCTCAGAAGTGAAACAAATACATGTATTCTCAGAAGTGAAACAATACATGTACTACTCTCAGAAGTGAAACAAATACATGTACTCTCAGAAGTGAAACAAATACATGTACTCTCAGAAGTGAAACAAATACATGTACTCTAAGAACTGAAACAAATACATGTACATATATTATGACAATAGAAAGTTTTTACATCAATTTACATTAATTATTTTATATTAATTTATCTTTCTTTTACAATAGGTGAGAGAGAAAAAAATAACACTTGTTCCAGCAGGGAACCCAAAAAGGCTCATACAATCTCACAATTGACATAGGAATCAAACTGTGATGGATTGTGATTAGTAAAAGATATTAATTTCTCTAAACATTAACAATAATATCTTACATTGATTCTTCTAAAAGCTTTATATTCCAAATATGTGAGGTGTTCTGCCAGTTCCATAGGTTCTAAATGGTTAAATACAAGAGAAACTTTTCTGTTGTGACGCATAGACGGATTCCGCACCGACATGTTTCTCATCCAATCATAAGAGGGTCTGAAAGTGAAAAAAGTGTTATGAATTACATAGCCTGTATTGATTGTCAAACAATACATGTATTAAAATATAAAATGTTAATGTAAAGATAACCAATTTTACAAAACACAATGTATAAGGTGTAAACTAAATGGATTTTTGTTATGATTGTGACCCCAGATAAAAAGACAGACTCTGACCCTAAATAATGAGAGAGTGTGACCTAAAATAATAAGAAAGACTGTGACTCCAGATAATGAGAAGGACCATGACCCCAGATAATGAGATGGACCATGAACAAAATTTGATAATGAGGCAGAGTGCGACTCAAGATAATGAGATGGACCATGATCCCAGATGAGACAGACCATGACCCCAGATAATGAGAGACTGTGACTCCAGGTAATGAAACAGACTAAGACTTCACATAATGAGACAAAGAGTTGAGTTGAGTAATGGTGTTTAACGTCCCAGTCAAGAATATTTCACTTATATTGAGACTTCGCCAGTTATAGGCGAATGTGCAGAAATTTTGCCTGTGCAGTTGCACTTGTGGCATTATGCAGCAGGGTTATTATCATGCCATGCCTGCCATGACACGGGACCTCATTTATTTAAAGTTCCCATCTGAAAGAACCATGACTTTCATTTAGTAATGCCAAGTGCTTGGCGAAAGAACTGTCACTACCCACTTTTAAGTCTTGGGTCAGACCCGGTTGGAGCTTGAACCCACGACCTTCCACTTACGGAGCAAGCACTCTACCAACTGAGCTAATGAGACAAAGAGGGACCCCAGATAATGAGACACACTTTGACTTCAGATAATAAGAGAGTGTGACCCCCCCCCCCTTTATATAAGATATAGAGAGAACTTCATAAATTACATAAGGCAAACCTATAATCCGCCTCTTCTACAGACCTTACATATTAAATATGACTCCAAGATTTAATACATTTTGTGGAATTTTTGTGAAACAGGTATATACATTCAAACCAGTGTAATATAGGTTAGATTTGACAAAATTACTAGAATCTAAGAAATATATGTTTTAACTTTTATTTAATCACATAAACAAAGTATATTTTGACTCTTTAGTAATGAAAACTAGACCCCTCAATAACCACTATGGTAGCTCAGCTGAGAGCTCGCTTAATATGTGGAAGGTCGACAGGTTGAACCCTGGCCGGGTCTGATCAAGACTTGAAATTGGTAGTGACTGTTCTTTTGCCAAGCACTTGGCATTTAGAAATGGAAGTCATGGGGTCCTTCAGATGAGACCTTAAAAACCAATGGCCTGTGTCAAAGCAGGTGTGGCATGTTAAAGAACCCTCCCTGCATATTGCCCTAAGTGCATCCCTGCATAATGCCCTAAGTGCACTGCAACAGTAAAAAATTTCTGCCACTTCACCTAAAGCTGGTGATGCCTTGATATAAGTAAAATATTATTGACTGGGACGTAAAACCCCATTTAATCAATGAATCAATTGACCCCTAAAAACTTATGCAGGAACTCCTTAGACTTGGGAGTGTTTAACTGCAGATAACATTTAAGAAATTTACCATGTATGTAAAATTTGAATTTTTACAAAAAACAACTAAATTCTAAATCAATAAAGTTTATAACTCTTTTACAACTTTTACACACAATTTTATTACAGGTGTACTTGATTTCCTGACATATATGTTAATTTAAACAAACCCATCCTAAAACTATCTCATTCTCTTAATAAATACCCATTGGGGGGGCAAAGTATATCTTAAAACAATCTCACACACCCCTTTCCATCTTATGTTGAAATCCTGCATTAGGGGAAATTATTAAAACTTTTCATTAATGGACTGGCATTAACAAAAGAACATTACCATTGGTAATTCGATTTTATGATATATAATACATTAGTACATCACTGTAATAATTATTATGTTACTATGGTAACTATTTATCCAACCAGTACTATCTACCCTTACTGATCACTTTAGGAAGTGAAGCAATTCAAATTAAAATTAAAATCAATCAAATTAAAATTCTTAATGAAATTTTATTTGAACTCATGTTATGTATTCCAAACAGTTTTATTTAAATAATTTATCCCAACCTTGAAAAAAGTTTAAATAACATCCTTTTCCTCTCTCTCTTCAAATTTTTTAAAATTTTGTAAATAATTAAAATAGATTCAACATCAATCATTGTAGATTTATAGATACTGTAAAACAAAATTGCATAAAGGTTGAATTAAATACATTATCAAACAGCTCAATGTTCAATCTAACACTTACATTAGCGTACCAGTTTCAGACAAGGCATTCAGAAAATTGAAGCCATTTTTTTTTCCAAAAGCGGCCCATGTTAGATGATTCGTTGATCATTTAAAAAATTTTTTTTAAAAAAAGATCAGTTTTATTTCATACAGTTTAAACAAATAATACATTTCACATATGACAGCTTTTAGACACAGAAAAGAGGTAGTATTAGAATACTATCTCAAAAATAAACTGATTTTTAGAAATATAAAACAAAGTTGGCTTCACTTACAGTTTGTTTTGGGGGGGGGGGGGGGGGGGGCATTTTTTTTTTTTTTTTTTTTTAAATTGTGCCAAAAGTGAAAGGTACCCTTTTTAATTAAACCACTGTGCCAAAAGTGAAAGGTACCCTTTTTAATTAAACCATTGTGCCAAAAGTGAAAGGTACCCTTTTTAATTAAACCACTGTCTAAATGCAAGAACTGTCACATTCTATGTTGTACTAAGTACCTTACGAAACCCAAGGGTCCCCCCCCCCCCCAAAAAAAAAAAGAAAATAAATAAATAAGTAAATAAAAAAATTAGACATATCTATCAACTAAATGAAACAGTTTCAGTACATATTCTTGAACTATATGAAAATAAAACAATTTTTAAAAGTTTCATACTTTGAACTTTCGAAATCCGACTAATTTTCAGAAAATATTTTTGGAAGTCCAAAACATACATATTTTTACTATCATCAAAAATTTGGAATAAACCTGATTGCCCACAGAAAACCACTGCCCTTCTACAAGTAAACTGGCAAATTTGCCCACACTTGGACCTGTTTGAGTTCAATTTGAGCAGACAGTGAGAGGTGCTGTTACCTGAAAGTCAGTACTAAAGACTAATTGACCATTAAAGACTTCTGGTGCACAATATTCAAAATATATTAGCAACAGATTTAATTAAATAAAAATTTGAACAATACTTCATTCTTTACTTATCCTGACATTTGGGAACACCACACAAACTTTTGGTATATTTGATGTACACTAAACAAAAAACTCACTGGTCTTGTTTCTCACATGCAGACATGTCCAATAACTATCTCTTGTATTGATTTGATATGTTGAAGTACCCCTTTTAGGGCCTTTCAGCCAAGATATGTGCCGACTTAATCACTTGTCCCTAACATGGTATTGTATACTAACTGGCAATAATTTCTAAGCTCTAATTTTCAAAGCGCCTTCTAAAAATTTTCTAATTTGGGACCTAAAAGCCAAGGAATGGCTTAATACTACATGTTCTAAAAATATCTAAGGAACGGCTGAAGTGATGCTTTGATGCATTTGTTGACAATGATTTTTAAACTGGTTAACCCCTTTATTTATACACATATTTATGCCCTTCACACAATGACAGCCAGATATAACACTTAGCTTTAGTACTTTAAAATGTGATGAATGATGAAAAACTGATGGTGAACATTTTGCTCTGTTACATTAAAATGTGAAAAATGATGAACAACTGATAGTGAACATATAGCTTTAGTACTTTAAAATGTGATGAATGATGAAAAACTGATGGTGAACATTTTGCTCTGTTACATTAAAATGTGAAAAATGATGAACAACTGATAGTGAACATATAGCTTTAGTACTTTAAAATGAGATGAATGATGAAAAACTGATGGTGAACATTTTGCTCTGTTACATTAAAATGTGATGAATGATGAACAACTGATAGTGAACATATAGCTTTAGTACTTTAAAATGAGATGAATGATGAAAAACTGATGGTGAACATTTTGCTCTATTACATTAAAATGTGAAAAATGATGAACAACTGATAGTGAACATATAGCTTTAGTACTTTAAAATGTAATGAATGATGAAAAACTGATGGTGAACATTTTGCTCTATTACATTAAAATGTGAAAAATGATGAACAACTGATAGTGAACATATAGCTTTAGTACTTTAAAATGTGATGAATGATGAAAAACTGATGGTGAACATTTTGCTCTGTTACATTAAAATGTGAAAAATGATGAACAACTGATAGTGAACATATAGCTCTATAACATTAAAATGTGATCTGATGGTGAGCATTTTGCTCTGTTACATTAAAATGTGAAAAATGATGAAAAACTGATGGTGAACATTAAGCCCTAGTACATTCAAATGTGATGAATGATGAAAAACTGATGGTGAACATCAAAATGTGAAGAATGATGAAAAACCAATGGTGAACCATTACAAATGATCATCATATCATAACAGGCATGAGAATGGTATTTATTGAAAAAATCTGAAAAGTAAAAAATGTGCCAATGGCACACTTACTGAGCGCCGCAGGCACCAGGGAGGAGAGAGGAAGGCAGGTCGGGTCTGGGGGGGCCTACCCCAGAAAATCTTTAAAATCTACAATGCCAAAGTTGCAATTTTAGCAATAGAAAATGCCTTTTTTGATTTCTGAAATTATAATATATATCCATTTCCATGGATAGTGTGTTCCTTTATCAAAGTCCTTGACCGGTTTGCTTCATTGAACAATTTTTCTTTCCGACATTTCGTCATCTCAAAAGTACATGCTTTGATGTTACATGTATCAGGAAACTGCCCATTTAGCGGAACAGGAAACCTAACACAGTTATCAGGGTTTAGTGAGCGCTTGATGTTGCTAGTCATTCTGAGTAAGCACTTAGATCATCATGATTAAAGGATAAATCAGAAGAGAAAATGGCCATGAATCTCAGAAACCAGAAAATGACTAGAATTGGCTGGCAGGAAAATGTCGGAAATGGATAGAAAAAAAAATTCTGCTTTTTAGTGGAGAATTCTCAAGCCTGTCATAAAATGAGTTCACACACTGATTTTACATAATAAATGTATATTTACACTTTTGATAAATCTATTAGTTCTTTAAAACTTGTATTTCCCTCTGATTGGACTGAAGTACCAAACTTTTTCACAACAGCAGAAAGTCTATGGTCAAGGTCAAAGTGAACAGGATTGTGACTTATCCAATACCTGAAAATACAAAAATTGACATTTTTATAAAGGTTAAGGTCGAAGTAAACAGGATTATGACTTGTCTAATACCAAAGGTCAAGGCCATTAATTAATATGTTATCCAATACCTGAAAAATACAAAAATTGACATTTTTATAAAGGGTTAAGGTCAAAGTAAACAGGATCATGACTTATCTAATACCAAAGGATAAGGCCACTGATAAATGTGTTATCCAACACATGTCAAATATGAAAAAATAAAGTAATTTTTCTTTAAAAGGTCAAGGTCACTGAATAATGATGTATTAACACCATCACATTTGTCATTTTATAGTAAATAAAAAAAAAAACTACTGGTACATTTAGATGACATTTGAGATATGCATGTAATTACATGAACATAGAAGAATTTAACCTATATACAAAAAATGTCAATGAAATTATGTTATCACATTACCATGAAAATAACTTACATTAATTTTTCAAAAAAAAAAAAAAAAAAAAAAAAAAAAAAAAAAAAAAAAAAAAAAAAAAAAAAAAATCAAACAAACAAACAAACAAACAAACAAATAAATAAATAAATAAATAAATAAATAAATAAATAAATAAATAATAAAAAATACATATACACTTTTTTTTTTTTTTTTTAAGATTTTTTCCAGATAAGTAAATGAATTTTTCTTAGTGAAGTATCAACCTTTTTTTGTAGCTATTTGGATAATCCAAATAAGCACCTTCCCTACAATTCGGTATTAAGGAAAAAAATCATTTACACCACTTATGTCAGATGATCCAATGTCTTGCAACATTATCTGAAATGGTTTTTGATCATGTTAATTATTCTTGTACCTCAAAAAAAATGGTTTTTTTACATAGAAAAACCATGCTTTTTCTATCATTCCATACATACAAAATATTTAAGTTACAGCTGATTTTTAGCGTTCTATAAGTTACCACAATTTATACTGAATCTAGTCTAATTTCATTTAACATCAGAAGTCAAATATATTTAACTTATATCAAGAATAAACCAGTAACAGAAAGCCTACAGTGGCTTGGTTTAATTTCATTTGATATGCAAAATAAAACTTTTCACTTATAATGAGATGTAACCAGTAAAAAAGAAGAATGTAGCTGTTTAATTTTATTTAAATTCAGGGTTAAAAATGTCCGACTATCTAACTAAAGAAAGGATGCAGTCGAAAAGTCACTAAATATATAACAAAATACCTGCTAAATTTTGCTGTGCCATATGTGCACATTTCAGAAAATCATTCCTCATCAATGACACTTGGGGCCAAAAGGTTTGATAAATAAAAAACATAAGCCAAAAGGTTTGATAAATAAAAAAAAACATAAGCCAAATAGTTGAAAATTAATGAATCCAAAGTTCGAAATATGTATCCGAATCCAGGTAAGAAATGTTTTGCATGAGGAACAATCCTTAAGTTATAAATAAATTTCAAAATTAAGACGGCTGAAAATTTTGCTAAATGGTATATTTTCTGACAGCACAAAGTACTGCCTACTGAGTAACGAATACCCACCAGCAGTTTAACTCCACCAGCAACAGTACCTGATCAGCAGTAGTAAAATCATTTAATCCCAGTATAAGGTAGTCAAAAACGATTTTGCATAACCATTTTATTTTTTCTTGGTTTTATTGCTGATGTGATGTAAAAACAAGTCAGTTTACTGACAATTGAACTTTTATGAATAGAGATTGAAGAATAGAATTTCCTTAGTAATATAATCCAATGTGATTTTTTATTTCCTCATTTTCCATAAAAGTACATTATTGAATATTTATTAATAATGAATTGTTGGATAAAAAAAATGATAAAGAATAATCTCTAGTTTCATCAGCTGTTAGATTACTAGAATTCAATTATACAAACAAAAAACTCTGTCAATTAGAGACAACAGAGATGTAATTAGTTCCTGGTTCTAAGTACACAGATAAATAGCCAATCAAAATGAAGCAAAACTTATCCAATCAAATGTCATGCTGCTGGATAAACAATTAATAAATGTGTAATGACATATACTATTTTTTTATATATATATTTAAAAAAAAAATGGGGGTATCCTTTTTCACAATCAATGATATTGATATGTAGTAAAGGTTAATAAACTTGAAATGTTAGATGTTGGAAAAGTTACATGCACTGAAATCAAAAACAATGTTTGTAAAGTATACTATATCTATATCAATAAATAATTTCTCTTTTCTTGATTTAAAATAACTTTATAACTCAAACAATGAAGTCTGAGTGTTCCAGCATGTTAGAACCTGAATAAACTAAACATGTCTTTTAGCACAGTAACTTTCTAGCACATTGAAACATCTTTTTACCACACTAGAAACATCAACTTGATCAACCTTTAAGCAAATTAGAAACATCAACTTGAACAACTTTCTAGCAAATTAGAAACATCAACTTGAACAACTCTCTACCACATTAAAAACATCAACTTGAACAACTCTCTACCACATTAAAAACATCAACTTGAACAACTCTCTACCACATTTAAAACATCAACTTGATCAACTTTCTACCACATTAAAAACATCAACTTGAACAACTCTCTACCACATTAAAAACATCAACTTGAACAACTCTCTTCCACATTGGAAACATCTTTTTAGCACATTGAAACATCAACTTGAACATTTTTTTAGTACATTAGAAACATCAACTTGAACAACTCTCTACCACATTTAAAACATCAACTTGATCAACTTTTCTACCACATTAAAAACATCAACTTGAACAACTCTCTATCACATTAAAAACATCATCTTGAACAACTATACCACATTGGAAACATCTTTTTAGCACATTGAAACATCAACATGAACAACTTTTTAGTACATTAGAAACATCAACTTGAGAAACTCTCTACCACATTGGAAACATCTTTTAGCACATTGAAACATCAACTTGAACATCTTTTAGCACATTGAAACATTAACTTGAACATCTTTTTAGCACATTGAAACATCAACTTGAACAACTTTTTAGTACATTAGAAACATCAACTTGAGAAACTCTCTACCACATTGGAAACATCTTTTAGCACATTGAAACATTAACTTGAACATCTTTTAGCACATTGAAACATTAACTTGAACATCTTTTTAGCACATTGAAACATCAACTTGAACAACTCCCTACCACAGTGGAAACATCTTTTAGTACATTAGATACATACATCTCAACAACTTTCTATCACATTAGAAACATCAACTTGAACAACTTTTAGCACATTAAAACATCAGCTTGAACAACTTTTTAGCACTAGAAACATCAACTAGAACAACTTTCTAATACATGGAAACAATCTTAAATCTACTTCTGTGGCAATAGTACTTGTGTACTTTGAACACATTTCTAGGACAATACAACTGCCTAAACTGAACACCTTGTTTAGTGTATTAAACTCTCTAGGACATAAGAATCTGTTTTTATTGAACACCTATTAGACTGATTAGAATCAATCTAAGTTTAAAACTAATAGTACGGCTAATAAATAAATAAATAAATAAATAAATAAATAAATGAATGAATGAATGAATGAATGAATGAATAAATAAATAAATAATAAATAAATAAATAAATAAATAAATAAATATGCTATTCATTCTAATGAAAAAAAAATTCCTTCATACATTATCAACTTTAATGTCACAAGGCCTTTGGTCAAGTGAGCTAATTAAACTGACATATTTTCATTTCTCAAGATATAGAACTCCAATTCAAGAATATCACTGATATTTATACACTATTCTGTAAAGGCCAGTATTCTGTAATGACGTTAATTTATTCCACATCTTTTGTGATCATTTACATTAAAGTTTGTAAAGCAGCACAACACTTGACCAGATGTGAACTAGTCAATATTGTAACAAGAAAACCATGCTATTTATGTCTATCAATGTGTACATACACAACCTGTGAGAAACAAAGACAATCAATAAGTATTTGGTTTTGTTAAGATCACAGACTCTCCGATAAGATGCTTGTCCCTCAGGTTTATATATGATGTAGTTAGTTCTATTCATCAGGTCTTTGTTACCATGAGTGTATTCCTATTTCTGATGTCAACATTATTTACTACAGGTATACTCAGAAATAAATACAAGTTTCATCATTACCAGGAATTTTTGTCACATGTTGCATCCTGTTTTGCTATTTACATTGCAAATTCTGATTTATTACAAAATAATAAGTTTTACATGCAAACAGGCACATTTCCACACAGTTATCACAAGTGGAGTGAGTAAGTTCATTCTACAGCACAGTCAAGACTTTCTCTATCAAAACAGTTTAGGAACTGTAGAGAAAGCTGGAGTGTTCTAAAGAAAATTAGGTCTTCCACAAGCAAACTAACAAACTTTCTCACACCAATGGAACTGTCAGCATGGAAATTCAAACCTAGACCATATCCATGTGTTATTTCAAAAAGCTTGTGGATGAATAACATGTTATTTTTTAAATAAAAGAACCCAATATTATGATGTTTACTGATAAAATGTTATTAGATAATTACAATTATGTTTTTTTTCAAATATAGACCTTTGTAATATAAGGATTTCTGATTAAATGACAATGTCATTTTTTTAAACATTGGAAAGTTTTTCTCAACTAAATTAAAGAGATTACAGTTATACATAAAAACATTATCATGGGAGAGTACCACATGACATGTGAATGTAAATGTACTCCTTTTTGTAAGATTTCACATCTATCAAGCTTAATCTCTATCTTTCACATTTTTCAAACTTGTTTACAACAAACAATAAATATCTGACACAAGATGCCATTTGATATATATTTTTGTGATATGGGATGGATTTGTAACAAAAAATTGACAATGAAAATCATTTTTGTACAAAGATCACATGAAAGAGTTCCATTTAGGATTTTAGTCAAATTCTGAAAACTTATGGGCTTCACTATAATACTGTTCTATCTTTCAATGAAATTATTTTTTCTTACCTGATGGCATAACAGATTTTGGCTTTATATTGCTGTATTTCACAATCTTTGTTGGAAGGTAAATGGTTACATTCAGTCTTTGTACAGGCAATGGTTTCATTGCAAGATTGATATCTGTAAGTGTATGTTAAGGCTAATAAATCTTTTCTATCAAGAGTTTTGATGACCATGCTGAAAAACCTATTTCTATAAAGAGTTTTGCTGATCATGAACAATACCCAAAAGACTTTTACATATCTGATAATATGGGTCTACAAGTATTGTTACAAATCTCTGATTATGTACCCAATGTATGAAAATTTCTCTCTCAATATTAGGCTGTATAAGAAATATTGTTGCCAGTTATATCAGATGATCAACAGTATAGTACCACCTTCTAATCATGCAAAATGTTTTTGTGTGAAAAAATCATGAACTAAGTATCTCGGTAAGAGCAGATTATGTGGGTTCAACTCTAGCTGGGTGATACACAACTTTTAAAATTTGGGAAATTGCTTCCTTCCCTGGTGCTGGGGATTAGGAACACAGCATATTTACGGATTCACTAAATCACACTTAGTCTATAAACTAAGGATTTCTACAATCCCTATGGTGATAAGTCTAAAGCTGCTGAACTGAATACACTCAAACTTAAACATGACCTCACATCCCTTTAGTGGCCTTTATAGACAAGTTCACTGTATGTATATATATTTATTTATATATCAGTATTCTAATAGTCTTGCTTAAAAACAGTATGATGGGAAGAGAGAAGAACTGGAAAGCATTGTATTTAGAAAATGGTGTATATATCACAAAACAACATTTTGCAATTTTTACTTAAAATTATCCATAGAAAAATTCTTGACTTTCCAAATAGACAATGACATTATCAATACACTGTTTACATCAGATGCTAAAATGTACTTTTCTACTATGGGCTAAAAATAGTTTTAATGCCTTAAAATCAATACTATTATTGGATGTCAGAAAGACATATTATGACAGGTATGTTTAACAACATATTAACGAGTTCCAAGAATTAAAACCAAAACAAGCTGATTAGCAGTGGTTAATTAATGAACTAGGGAGATGGGATTAACAGAAACAGTGGATCTGTTCGTAGAGTACTCCAAAGTCACTGGCACTCTTTGTGGTAGATTGCCAGCAGTTCATGGTCGGAAATATTTTTTCTTTTCTTTTTTTGTTATGACTAAATGGCTCATGTAGGGTATGAAAAAAAAAAAAAAAAAAAAAAAAAAAAAAAAAAAAAAAAAAAAAAAAAACAGTGACAAAGAATGGATGATTGTATTGGATTAATGATGTTTTATGCCCCAGTCAAGATTACTTCACTTATATCAAGGTGGTCAGTTCTAGAATGGTGAACAAAACTCTGACCTTTGATCAAACAACTGATAAACTTTCTCACACTTGGACTTGCCAGCTTAGGATTGCAACCTTGGCAGTGAAAGGCACCATAAGAATGTGCTTTAGACCATTTGACCACTCAGCTACCAAGGCCCCTCCCTAGTAACAAAAAAAAAAATAAATAAATAAAACACACTTGATTTATTATGTTACACTCTAGTAAAAATTTTCATTTCTGAGAATTAAACAGGATATATATTTAAAAGAAAGTCAAATTGTAGTTGGAAGAATCCAGGAAAAGTGAGTTATGAATATCTGAGGAAGGGTGTATGTATGTATCAGTTTAAAATATCCTGTAGCTGACAAGTTTAATCTTTTTATATATTAATAATTAATCTTGTGTTTTAGCTAAAATCATTGTTGCATACATCATTTCATATTATATAATCTTAGTTACTTTGCATAAAAAGACAACTTGGCCAGTATTTCGGAACTGTTTTTTTTTTTTTTGAAATTGAATAAATTCATTTCAATTTTCAAAAGATAACATATTGTGGCCCTGTCTTGAGAGAAGTAATTGACCGATCTGTCCTGTCAATCAGCTCAAATATGTTGGAAGGTAAGTCGCTAAGGTCAACAAAGGTGGAAGCCATGTTGTTGATTGATCGTTGATAATGTCGATGTATTGGCTGTAAAGTGATCATGTGACAAGTGGGAAAAGTGATAATCAAATTTTCAGATTGGTCAATTGTGTTAGTGTTTTAAGCTTCAGTTAAGAATGATGTTGGCTTAACAGCTTCAGGACAATTTATGATTAGATTTATGTGTGTATACATGCAGCCTTTCCATAATAATATTGCCTTAATATAAGGATGGATCTGAACATTTTGCTGACACCAATGCGATGTGCTTAAAATTCAGTACAGTAACATGGCAGATGCTTATAGTTTCAATAGTTTAGAAATATTATATTTTTTAAATTAAATAATAAATTATATTTACAAAAAGTTAATCTAATAGAAACAAAGTTTTAAAAATTAAATGGGTTCTGCTGAACCCCATCCCCACAATGAGATAATTAAGGTGGGGGTGCAATTTACAGCCAAATTATTACTTATGTAGTACAAAGTATTCATAAAGGATACAGATCTACAAATGCTTCAGCAAGTTCAACAGATGTCATGAACCATTTATGCATGAGAAACAACACACATGGGTATTCATTGTCTTCTTCTAAAATACCTTCTTCACCTGAAAAAAAACAAAACAAAAAAAAAAAAAAAAAAAAAAAATACAAATTAAACAAGAAGTCAAAGGAAAACGTTGTGCAACTTGACCATATAGTTCAACATAAATCAATTATCATTTTGAAATAATCCATACCAAATATACATACTTTCCAAATTTTTAGTAGCCAAATAGCCAAATTTTGTGAAATCTTTTACCTTTTCAGTAATTTTTTTCACAAACAGGAAGCATATATTAAAACAAACATCAAGAAGCCAGAAGCCAAAAGCTATTTGGCTACAATGCAGTGATGGTACAATAGCCAATGTCTAAGTATTTAGTGCCAATGGCTATTTTAGCAACAAGAATAAACACTGATATATTTCTTAAAAAACCAAAACTTAACAGCAATTTTGACTGTAAGTGTTGTGAACCTAACCAGTTTTCTCAAATGACTAGATACAGATATTGCAAATATAGCCAATATTTGTCAGAAACCAGAAGTAAATGGCTATAACAGCTAATCTATATTGATTTATCCATATTTCTAAAAAGAACAGTAGATAATGGATATAATGGCTACCAATATCTTTCACCAAGTCATATTTTCTCTGAGAAATCCATAGCCATGCAATGGCTATTTTGGCAACCACATTGCTATTTTGGCAACCAGAGTTGTGAATGTAGCCATAATGGTAAAAATTCATTGGTCAATGGCTATTTTGGCAACCAGAGTTGTGAATGTAACCATACTGGTGAAAATTCATTAGTCAATGGCTATTTTGGCAACCAGGAAGTGTGAATGTAGCCATACTGGTAAAAAATAATTAGACAATGGCTATTTTGGAAACCTAAATTGTGAAAT
Organism: Tegillarca granosa; assembly: GCA_029721355.1. Lineage (NCBI taxonomy): Eukaryota > Metazoa > Mollusca > Bivalvia > Arcoida > Arcidae > Tegillarca > Tegillarca granosa. Next base: position 21,100,950 of record CM056595.1, read on the forward strand.
GCAGCTATATTTATCAGAAACCAGTAGTAGCTGGCTAGTTTTGCTACTGGTATTGTGATTACTGACCTTAACAACTAAATTACCTATACTGACATTTGAAAACTGTCTTTAAACTGGAACACAAAGTTGAAACAATAAACAACACGTGTAATGTGCATGTTCTGATCAATATAAAACCACAAGGTCGATATAAATCATGTATAACATGCTTACTAACATGAGAAATCTGGAACTCTGTGGATTATATTACATGTCTTATACATAACAGTACACATATATGCAAATCTCACCAAATGTAAAAATACGGAAGCTTAATGCATTCCAAATCATTTATGAACTAATGAATAAACTAACAACCTTAGGATTAAGAATTTATTTTTTGCAAATGGCTGTAAAATTGTTGATGTGGTGTAAAACCAGATGCAAACAACTCTCCAATACTATAATTATAGCCTAAAACTTAAAATTTCAACTTTCAACTTCAACTTTTAGGTCGAAGTTTTTCAACAAAGTTCCAACCATGAAATTATCATGAATTTGGAGCCCACAAATTTAATTGTATTCACAGTAAATAAATAAATAAATAAATAAATAAATAAATAAATAAATATAAATAAATAAATAATAAATAAATGAATAATAAATAAATAAATAAACAAATAAATAAATAAATAAACAAGTCTTCAAAAAGAGATGTCAACAAAACAGCATAGGTTACTTGTAACTTTGACAATCACCTTTAATACCATAGACTGACACTCATACAGGTTTTTGTAACAGAAGTACTAGCAGTATATACTTACCAAAACTTTCAACACAGAGATGTACTAATCTTTCAGGAGTTGCAGCTCTAACAGTTACCCCAGGTAGTAGTGGTTTCTCCTCTTCCATAAGGTCAACTAGGTTTGAGGGAGGTAACTGTATAAAAACGTTGTCTTCAGCAGGCATGGAGTGGGTTGGGGTAGAACAACTTGTGATATCAGACTGACAACATTCTGAAAAACATAAAAAATAAAATTCAGTAACTAAAGAAACAACATACTGCCAACATAGTACAAAATATAAAACGTGCACTGACAATATTCTATAAAACATATACAAATTAACATGAAAACAATAAAATGACAACATTCTACAATATACAAAAATTTTAATGACAAAATTTTAAAAAATAATACAATATCAACTTTTTTACTTTGTATTCATTCTTATAGCAACAGAATTCAACAATCCTAAACTCTTAAGGCTGCAAAAATCGCCCTCCAAACATTGCCTTCGAAAAGTTTATAGAAAACTCCGGCAAGTTTTTTAAAGCCTCAAAATCATATAGTTTTATAATAAAGCTATTGCATTGATAAATAAAAAAAAAAAAAAAAACCATTTTCAGCACCGAATGTATGACTAAATAAATAGAGGTTTCATTGAATTACCTGAAAGAAAAACCTGTGACATATAAAATATGAATGCCTCCTACACTTTACAACAACAAAGTCAACAACAAAAAAATAGTTAATATATGTTTGAATTCAGGTTTAGGTTTACGGATGTTACAAATAAAAAATGTCTAAATTTTGTCATTGAGTGATTAAATGTATACTCCCATCTGAACCAAATGAATCATTTAATGCTCAAAACTTTTCACCTAAGTGAGGTAATGAAATAAATATCTTTAAAAACATCTCATTTTCACAACTTGTGTTGTCATGGTTACTATAAATACCAAAAATTAAAACTACAATTACTAAACCTTACTTTCTTTCATTGATAATTCAAGTTCAAATTTTCACTTTTTTCACTGATAATTTACGTTCAATTTTCACTTTTTTCATTGACAATTTATGTTCAAATTTTCACTTTTTCATTGATAATTTACGTTCAAATTTTCACTTTTTTCATTGATAATTTACGTTCAAATTTTCACTTTTTTCACTGATAATTTACGTTCAAATTTTCACTTTTTTCATTGACAATTTCAATTCAAATTTTCACTTTTTCATTGATAATTTACGTTCAAATTTTCACTTTTTTCATTGACAATTTATATTCAAATTTTCACTTTTTTCATTGACAATTTATGTTCAAATTTTCACTTTTTTCATTGACAATTTACATTCAAATTTTCACTTTTTTCATTGACAATTTACATTCAAATTTTCACTTTTTCATTGATAATTTACATTCAAATTTTCACTTTTTTCATTGACAATTTACGTTCAAATTTTCACTTTTTTCATTGATAATTTACGTTCAAATTTCACTTTTTTCATTGACAATTTACGTTCAAATTTTCACTTTTTCATTGATAATTTACATTCAAATTTTCACTTTTTTCATTGACAATTTATATTCAAATTTTCACTTTTTTCATTGACAATTTACGTTCTAATTTTCACTTTTTTCATTGATAATTTACGTTCAAATTTTCACTTTTTTCATTGACAATTTACGTTCAAATTTTCACTTTTTTCATTGACAATTTACGTTCAAATTTTCACTTTTTTCATTGATAATTTATGTTCAAATTTTCACTTTTTTTCATTGATAATTTACGTTCAAATTTTCACTTTTTTCATTGATAATTTACGTTCAAATTTTCACTTTTTTCATTGACAATTTATGTTCAAATTTTCACTTTTTTCATTGATTAATTTACGTTCAAATTTTCACTTTTTTCATTGATTAATTTACGTTCAAATTTTCACTTTTTTCATTGACAACTTACGTTCAAATTTTCACTTTTTTCATTGACAACTTACGTTCAAATTTTCACTTTTTTAGTTTGAACTCTCGAGATCAGCTTGAGTAGAATTTGAACCTAGGCAGTTAGAGACTGATTCATAAACAGAAGCTTTGGATGACTATGCATCCTAGAGCCATTATCATTTTACTATTATTATCATATTACTATTTTTGTTATTATCATATTACAAAACCCTCAATTTTCAAGAAAACTGAAAACAAGTTCAAATCAGTGACAATGATTAACTGAAGAAGGAATGAAATTTATGACGTATCCTGCCAAAATTATTATATCAGTTTCCACAATAACAAAAAGTAAAACTATCATGTTGACCAAAGATATGCTTAGGTTCATTGCAAACATTGTTTAAAACTATTTAAACCTTAGTGATAGTATGATTTACAGTATGACATAATGCAAAGAATAATGGAGAAATAGTGTACAATAGTGAAGTTTGGTATATATGTAACAAAACGATGCAATGATTGTACATAAATATTTAATACCTGTCAAAGTAAAAGCTAAACACTTCCTTGTTTAAATGCATACAACTCATACAACTATAAATACAGGGATTTGTGGCTGTTAAGGAACAATAAGCAAGTTCACAGATTATCTCCCTTTGTTTGAATTCTTTTGAAAAAAAAAAGATGCAATGAAAGTGATGGTGGGTACAAATATAATGTAAATAAGAAGGGGATATATTTAAACTTATGTTATGTCATCATTTTAAAATGTGTTATATACAACAGAAATAACTGAATCACCAATATTTCCAACAAAAAAATAAGAAAAAAAAAAAAGAATTTATAAATGTAAGATGTCATGATTTTACTCATAATATCTATGGGGATATACCAGTGGCCTCCAGCAGAAGTGCCCAACTTTCTCCTATAATCAAACCTTACTTGGGACCTTGTAATCTTTAAAGAAAGCTTTAATGTCTCATTCACAAAACTATTATGAAAAGTTTGTTATTACACTTGTCTTTCAAGTGTTACTCAATACTTAATACAGAGTTCATGTATCTTAGACTCAGAGTAGCTACAGGACACCTTTGTAGAGCTCAAAAAAGAGAGTAAGCTACCAGTTATTGCAATGAACATGTCTTCCATTCTTTTATTAATCAAAATATAAGGTCAATAACTACATATAAATAAATAAATAAATAAATAAATAAATAAACAAGAGGCCCATGGGCCTTAGCGCTCACCTGAAGATATTGTCCAATGCAGTTTGCAAAGTGCAATAGACAATATATTAAGTACAGAAACTTTAAAAGTTTTCTCAAGTAAAAAACTCCGACAAAACTTAATCATAAATATATCCACTCACATTTCATTTTTAAGTAGCTTATATAATATGCATAAAGTAACTGTAGTGCAATGAATAATTTCCAAATCATAAATCAATTTCAGTATACTTATGCAGCTATGTCCTTGACCTTTGAACATATATGACCTCAAAATATATATGATTGTCATGTCAATACCTACAATATTCTAATATACATGCCTATACAAAAGGTTAATAGTTTTCAAGATAATTAGCAATTTAAGTCTTCTTTTGCAGCTGTGACCTTGACCTTTCAACATATGACCTTGAACCATATATCAAAATGATCGTCATGTCAATACCTACAATATTCTATATACATGCCTATACAAAACATTAATAGTTTTCAAGATAATTAGCAATTTAAGTCTTCTTTTGCAGCTGTGACCTTGACCTTTCAACATATGACCTTGAACCATATATCAAAATGATCGTCATGCCAATACCTACAATATTCTATATACATGCCTATACAAAACATTAATAGTTTTCAAGATATTTAGCAATTTAAGTCTTCTTTTGCAGCTGTGACCTTGACCTTTCAACATATGACCTTGAACCCTATATCAAAATGATTGTCATGTCAATACCTACAATATTCTAATATACATGCCTAAACAAAATGTTAATAGTTTTCAAGATAATTAGCAATTTAAGTCTTCTTTTGCAGCTGTGCCCTTGACCTTTCAACATATGACCTTGAACAATATATCAAAATGATCGTCATGTCAATACCTACAATATTCTAATATACATGCCTATACAAAAGGTTTATAGTTTTCAAGATAATTAGCAATTTAAGTCTTCTTTTGCAGCTGTGACCTTGACCTTTCAACATATGACCTTGAACAATATATCAAAATGATCGTCATGTCAATACCTACAATATTCTAATATACATGCCTATACAAAAGGTTTATAGTTTTCAAGATAATTAGCAATTTAAGTCTTCTTTTGCAGGTGTGACCTTGACCTTTCAACATATGATCTTGAACCCTATATCAAAATGATCGTCATGTCAATACCTACAATATTCTAATATACATGCCTATACAAAATGTTTATAGTTTTCAAGATAATTAGCAATTTAAGTCTTCTTTTGCAGCTGTGACCTTGACCTTTCAACATATGACCTTGAACCATATATCAAAATGATCATCATGTCAATACCTACAATATTCTAATATTCATGCCTATACAAAATGTTAATAGTTTTCAAGATATTTAGCAATTTAAGTCTTCTTTTGCAGCTGTGACCTTGACCTTTCAACATATGACCTTGAACCATATATCAAAATGATTGTCATGTCAATACCTACAATATTCTATTATACATGCCTATACAAAATGTTAATAGTTTTCAAGATAATTAGCAATTTAAGTCTTCTTTTGCAGCTGTGACCTTGGCCTTTCAACATATGACCTTGAACCATATATCAAAATGATCGTCATGTCAATACCTACAATATTCTCATATACATGCCTATTCAATTCATTAATAGTTTTCAAGATATTTAGCAATTTAAGTCTTCTTTTGCAGCTGTGACCTTGACCTTTCAACATATGACCTTGTACCATATATCAAAATGATCATCATGTCAATACCTACAATATTCTAATATACATGCCTATACAAAATGTTAATAGTTTTCAAGATAATTAGCAATTTAAGTCTTCTTTTGCAGCTGTGACCTTGACCTTTCAACATATGACCTTGAACAATATATCAAAATGATTGTCATGTCAATACCTACAATATTCTATTATACATGCCTATACAAAATGTTAATAGTTTTCAAGATATTTAGCAATTTAAGTCTTCTTTTGCAGCTGTGACCTTGACCTTTCAACATATGACCTTGATCTATATATCAAAATGATCGTCATGTCAATACCTACAATATTCTAATATACATGCCTATACAAAAAGTTAATAGTTTTCAAGATATAGTGACAAATATATAATTTTTATCAAATTCCCCACTCAGTGCCTCACAATTTCCCCATTTTGAGTCCCATGGCTACCATTTGTGCAAATCTGAAAATAGATGACCTAAGGATGTTATAAATGAAATAACTAAGGTATATCTCTTGTAGATTCAGAGGAGAAGATTTTTAAAGTTTTTCACTATTTCCCCCCTTACGGGGCCCCAAGGGGACATAACTCCTTCATTTGTGCAAATCTGAAAGAGCTTCACCCAGGCATGATGGTTACCAAGTTTCATTAAATTTGGCCCAGTGGTTTTGGAGGAGAAGATTAAAATGTAAAAAGTTTACGCACGACGGACGACGGACGACGGACGACGGACGACGCACGACGCACGACGGACGAAGATGGATAGCAATAGCTCATCTGAGCTTTCAGCTCAGGTGAGCTAATAAATAAATAAATAAATAAATGAATGAATGAATGAATGAATGAATAAATGAATGAATGAATGAATGAATGAATGAATGAATGAATAAAAATAAATGATTTAAAAAAAAAAAAAAAGAAACATGCACAAGATGTTTTTTTTCAAAACAAATTTAAATGGCCATGCCAGTCTTATATTAAAATATTTGCTTTTTTCCCATTAAAACACTATCATTCTTCCTACAAGTTTGTTTACAAAGTAATAGAGAAACATTTTAGTGAAGAAATGTACTTTTATAGTTTAGTAAAGGTAGAGTAACTGTCACATTTATTAACTTTTCAATGGACCATTGGAGTCGAATGTGTTTTACACCCCAGTCAAGATTTCAAGGCGGTCATTTCTGGGATGGTGGAGGAAACTGGAGTGTCTGAAGAAAACCACCGACCTTTGGCAAGCAAACTGACAATCTTCCTCTCACTAGGATCTGTTCCGAGTGGGATTTGAACCCACTCAGTGACAGACACTGTGATCTATCATCTATATGAATCCGCTTCAGACTAGTGAGCCACCAAGGCCACCTAATTGACCATTGGGGTAAATCACCAAAATGTTTACTTTCCAAATGGTCATTTTTACTTATATTGGTCAGTTGGACTACTAATGTAATGTCAAACCCTGTGTATCATAGGATATATGTTAAATCCGTTATAAAGAAAGCTTACATAGATCAACATACTTTAAAAATCAATTTTTTCCATTTTTATCAGAGAAAATGTAAAAAATCAATTCTTAAATCTATCAAAGATGTTAACCCAGGAATAAACCTAAAGGTTTTGTAAACAAAATACAAGTGTCATAAATTCTGCAAACAAAAAAAATTGACCGGTAAATTCTACCTGCTAAATCATGAAAAAAATATTATATTTAAATAATAAAATCATACATACGAGATTAAATCTACCTGTATAAATGTACCTGTTTTTATCAAGCTATATATTAAATATAATTATCCATTCGTATATATAACTTCCTACATGTTGAACAACAAATGATTTAACTCAATTCGAATAATATTCAACTCCAGTTCTGTTTCACTTTTTTCTAAAAATATTTTTTCAATAATTTTGTTTGTAAATTTGAACTAGTTTAAACATCCTGTATTTACATTTTCAGTTGTGAACAGAATCACCACATAAACAGGAACTAGTGATTTAAGAGACAATCAGCTGATTGGAGAAAACATTGCATGTCCTTTCACAAATACCTGCCTCTTAGAGTGTGCTATTCTTTCATTAACACACCTGGTCTGATCAAAATGTCTGCTTCTATATAACAGTCAATTTGCCCATTTTATATATTCTGGTTCATAATTTATCATAACAAAACAGCCAACAAATGTAATAATGCCCATAGATAACTCTGCCAATTTCCTTAATGCCATATTTTTAAAAGCCCGAATGTTTTGTTTTGTTTTTTTTTTTTTTTTTCAAATAATTTTTCATCTTAAATCTCCCTCACAACCATCTGTTCCTAATGTATTTTTGATTTGGTCTGCTAGTTATGAAAAAGATAATTTGTTCTGTCAAACAAATTAAAAAATAAATAAACTGCAAGAAGTCCAGTAATGAATTACTTCTGGTAAGTTTTTGAAAACAAAAGCATATTATTTATAAATTCTCATAATGCACAGCAATAAAAAAAAAAAACCTGTAGTTCTTATATGACAATGTATTTCATAATTAACACATGTTTTTACTAGTAAAAATTTAAAAGAAAAAATGCAACAATATATCTCTCATAAATAAAATGTTTTTATCAGTAAATTAAAAAAATAATAAATATATATAATTATATACACATATATGCATGTATAAAAAAAAAAAAATTATATTTATTTATTTATTTATACATGTATAATGAAAAGAAAATGGAAAAATAATGCATGTCATCTTTACATAAATCTCAATAAACTGATAGCTTCAATGTACATGTGTTACGACTAGTAGAGAATTTTTAAAAACTAAATAATCATCCACAGCCATTAACAACACATGTTGTCAAAGGCAAAATTTTTTTTTTACCTTGAAACTTTAAAACATAAAACTTTTAATGGCAACAGCTTAATGAAGACAAAATCTGGGACACAAAGTGTGAGTGATACTGCTAACACTGATTATATAATACAAGAGTTATAAAAATAGTCAGGCCCAACTTGGTAAAATATTAATTAGTTTAATCATTTAATTAACATAATTTTGTATCATTTATATTACAATTTTTTTTTTTTTTTGGGGGGGGGGGGGTGATTTTGTTTTGTCGGAAAGATTGGAGTGGGGTAATGGTGTTTTATGCTCAAGTAACAATTTTTTTACTCATGTATTTACCAAAGTAATCAGTTCTGAAATGGAGAAAACTACAGACCTTTAACAAGTAAACTGACATACTGACAAACTTTGACATACTGGGATCTGACTCAGCAGAATTTGAACCAAGGTTAGTAAGAGGCATTGTATCTGTAAGAACATGTTTTAGACCGTCTGGCCACCAAGGCCCCTTGTTGGACTACAGACCTTTAACAAGTAAACTGACATACTGACAAACTTTGTCATACTGGGATCTGACTCAGCAGAATTTGAACCAAGGTTAATGAGAGGCATTGTATCTGTAAGAACATGTTTTAGAACATCTGGCCACCAAGGCCCCTTGTTGGAAAGATCCTAATTGATTTGATTTTCATCAAACGGAGGCATATTGCTTTAGTTAATGGAGGTCATAAAGATCACATAGCTTACTGGTTGGTTGGTTGTAATGTTGTTTAACCTCACATCAGCAAGTTTTTAGTAACTCAAGATGAGAGTAAGGTTACTGATCTCTTAGGATGAATCTAAGAACAAGTTAGTGTTAGCATGATATGTACAGGTATGTATTGTGGTCTGTCTTGTACTAACACACACTAAGAATGACTTTCTATTAAGGTACTAGTTTACTGAGTCAGTATGCTGCAGATAAACATACCACCCCCTTCCCAAGTAACAATATCCTGGCACCAGGTTTACCAGTCCTGTTTACCAATCATTCCAAAACTTACTGCCTTGATATAAGTTAAAGAATTTTGACTGGGGCATTAAATACCATTACCCTGCTTCATTCCACATCCCACTGACACTTTTTTAATATGTTAGACCAACATAAATACAATGTGAGCTCATGAGTTCATCTGTACTTTGTATTATTACTTTTGCGGACATAGGGCAAATTGTTATCAAAACCAGCCTATATTACTGATACAATACTAAAATGAAGGTTTAAATACCAATTAAACTTAAAAAAAGTATTAAAAATATAAATTATTACTAATAAAAACAGAATTCTATCATGGTATGTGTCACCAATACTCGTAATTTTATAAACATTTGTGATCCCATTATATCCTTCAAAAATAAAACACAAAAACCAGGTCAGATGCAATATAACCATGAAAAAAAATTAATAAAAAATATTATGTATGCAATAAAAAAAGTCTCTTATCTAAAATCAGAAAAAAAGTTAAAAAAGTTCAATTTCGAGTGTTAGGGAAAAAAAAAGAGCTTAAATGTGTCTAAAGTCCACTTTTAATCTTCCCATTCATAGAAACAGAAACTTCACTCTTTTAAAGTTATTAGACTTTGTACAAGAACTTGTTAAAATATTATCCAGGAAATAATCATAATCAATTACTAAACTGTAAAGGGAGGCCTGGTGGCCAAGTGGTCTAAAGTGCATATGGATTACAGTGTCTATCACTACATGGGTTTGAATCTAGCTCAGGCAGAATCTAGTGTGTAAAAGTTTGTCAGTTTGGTTGGTGGTTTTCTTTTAGGACTCCAGTTTACTCCACCAATCCAGAACTGACTGCCCTTATATAAGTGAAAGATTCTTGACTGGGGGTGTTAAACACCAATAATCCAATACAATCCAAATAGACAGGAAGTCAATAATTAAAAAAAAGATTCTTGACTGGGGTGTAAAACACCATTAATCCAATACAATCCAAATAGACAGGAAGTCAATTATTAAAAAAAGATTCTTGACTGGGGTGTGAAACACCAATAATCCACTCCACTCAACTTAACTGATAGAAAAAATTGAACAACGACAAATCTTATAAAGTGTCAGCGCTAACAAAGAATATCAACATAGCTTGTGTTCAGAATTCTATCTATGGTACCAATTCCTACCCACTACCTGCAATTTTAAATACCACATGGTATCAATGATTATTCTGTGATAACATCTACCCATTAGTACTAGTAATTACCAATGGTACCAAAGAGTGATTGTAAAACCTACCCATTGTTACCTATAGGTGGAATAATAAATGTATGCATAGTGTTAGTAGTAACAAAGAGTTGAGTTGAGTAATGGTGTTTAACGTCCCAGTCAAGAATATAATAGTAACAAAGAATATCACCATACTGAAATGAATATATTCCTTTACAAACCTGACCAGGGATCAACTCCACAACCTCCTCATTACATAATGGATAAGATCATATGTGTATATACCAACAATGACAAAACTTTGTTTGTATTACAATACTAATTCCTATTAGCATACTATGAAACAAGTTCATTACTTATTTTTTGCATATTATGTAAAATAAGCCTCTGTGTTATTAATAGTTTTATATTACCATTTTAACGATGACAAAACTTTAATTTCAATTCTTAAATGCCTTTATTTATGTCAACTTTTAAACATAATTTCAACACAGAAGATAAATGGACTTTAATATTTAACTACATCTCATCATTGTAACATCTATATTTCATTAACTTTCTTTCCACAAACTTGTGTTTAAAAGGTACAAGTTTATATATCTTAAACACAACATTTACCTTATTAACATATAATGGCCCTGGAGTCATATATTTTAATTTTTAATATATATATTTTTTTTTTTTTACAAAATTTATGCACTAAAATGTGAATTTATGAATCAACACTAATATTTTAGATATATTAATTTTTAACAAGTCACCTGACATACAATGATCTAGTCGTATATATTTTTTATCAACAAAAAACTGAATTTATTTTTAAAGGCATTTTAGCTACCTGTTCCTAAAATTTTAAAAGTCACTTCACATTTAGTGGGCCAGTCATATGATTTCTTTCCACAAATTTTATTCTTTAAGATGAAAACTAGGGTAAGACTTCCTTTTGTACCCCCCAACCAATAAAATTCTATGTAAAATTTTTGAAAAATTAATTTTTTACAGAAATGCTCAAAAATGGCATGATTCCATCATTTTTAGGCATTTCAGATGAAATTAAAAATTTAGTGGTGGTTCAAAAGAAAGTCTTTCCTCAACTTATATATAGTATAATAAGCAGCATACCAAACACAATTAGCGTTTTAACAATCTCTCGTTGGTGGAGTAGGAACTAAAAACTAACCTGTATCACAACAATCTAAAACCATCTCTGAGCTCTTAACAGTGAAAGAAGACGAATCTAAGAAATCCAAAGTATCATACATATTTTTGCTTCTTTTTTTCAAAAGATTTTACATGTTTTGAATATGACATGCATTAAACAAAAACTTCTGTTGGGTACCCCTATATCCCTGTCAATAACAGGATACTAGGGATTATCTTTAAATAGACAATATTTAAATTTAAAAAGTTTATCATCTCCTTGACAAATTTACAGACAAACAGTATTTGAAAGCCCTCTAAGTGGAGGTATATGATATCCTTCATTTCCTGTACTTACTGGGGATTTACCCCCATTCAAAATAGAAAGACACTTATGGACAACACTCTTGTTTTTATTTTTTATGTCATAAAGACGATATGTACTTTATTATAAACTTATTTAAAGTCTTTTAAAATAGAGGAAACAATTAACAGTATATAACAGTATAGTGTTGATATATAGCCATGTTTAGTAAGTGTTTAAATTCTATACATTATCAGACTGTTAATCTCAAAGTGTATGAAACATTTGAGTTTTTAGTTGTTTTTTTTTAAAGTTATTGAAACCTGTAAGGATCAGTTCGTTAAATGTGTTTTATGTCACATCAGCAATTTTTCAGCTATTTGAGACAGATAATTTTTCAAAATTAATTTGGAGGATTAATCATAACACAAGTTAGAGTGATGTCTGAGTGTTTCTGATCTATGAGGTGCTGTTTTACTATTTATTCAGTATTCTGTGATATCACTAATTCTATTTTTTGATATCACTAATTCTATTTTTTGATATCACTAATTCGAATTAGTGATATCACTAATTCGAATTAGTGATATCACTTAATAGAATTAGTGATATCACTAATTCAATTTGATTTAGTGATATCAATAAATCGAATTAGTTGACGAGAAACGAAAATAAGGAGTCCTCCCTTAAAAGTAGTTCGCAGCAAATCTAAAATTAAATATTTTGAGAGACTTGTGATTTGGCAGTCAGCTATTTACACAAAAAATGTATTAAAAACCAAATGCGGGTGTTCTGTTTTTATAGTTATTTTTCTTAGATATATTTATATATAACAAAATTATAGATCTATATACTAGTATTACCCAACAGTGATCAATAATATGAGTTTAAAATTCACAATTAAATCATAGCTTTACTACATAATATTGAGTTTAAATTAAAATAAACTTTGTCTTATATTTTTACTACTTAAAATGCACCCAAAGTAACAACAAGATATTAAATAACAAATCAAAAGATAAATTTTAAGGGAGCGTTCATTGTGCTATACGATTTAGTGATATCACTAAATCAATTTTTGGATATCAATAAATCAGTTTGATTTAGTGATATCAATAAAATCGAATTTGTGATATCACTAATTCGAATTAATGATATCACTAAATCATGTTAGTGATATCACTAAATAAAATTGAATTAGTGATATCACTAAAGCGAATTAGTGATATCAAAAAATCTAATTATTGATATCAAAAAATCGAATTGGTGATATCACTAATTCTAATTAGTGATATCACTAAATATTTTGTGATATCACTAATTTGATTTAGTGATATCACTAATTAAATTATTGATATCACAAAATACTGAATAAATAGTAAAAGGGCACCTCATACTGATCTGCATTGTACTAGGACATACTAATGATGGCAACCTTTAGAGAGCTAGCCAGTGTACTTGTCCGCAATAATGCAGATATACATAGCAGACCATTGGTCCATTATACTGGTGCTGAGCCAATAAGTAAAGGTCTATGGCAAAAAAAAAAACCCTTTTTCACATGCAGTTGACTTGGGTTGAACCTAAATTGTTGAAACTTGTGATGAAGACACCAAAAACCTCTTCTGAGGTCAAAGGATAAAGAAATTCTTATGATATTTGAGAAAATAGTGTTGATGACAATGACTGCATACTGTGAATAGTGCAATGAATTGATAATGAAAAATTGTGCTTGTATAAAAAGGCATCCACAATTCATTCATGGATTTACGATTACATTGTAACAGACACTATCAAGACATTATGGCTTATCTTTTTATGATTATCAACTTTTTTGGCCCCTAGTGTTACTGATGAGGAATGAATTTCCTCAATGTGCCGTATGGCACATCAAAATTAAACAGGTATTTTCAGTAAATAAATACAACCTCTGAGCAGGTATTGCTGCTGGTGGAGTAAAATCCCTTGGAGTATCCTTAACTTAGTAGGCAGCACTCTGTGCTGTCAGAAAATGTACCATATAGCAAAATTTTCAGCCATCTTAATTTCTGAAATTAATTTAAAACTAAGGTTTGTTACCTCATGTAAAGCATTCCCTAGCTTGATTTGGATTAATATAATTTTTGAACTTTGAATTCATTAATTTTCAAACATTTAGCTTATTTTTTATATCTATCAATTTTTTCAGTTTTTAGTGTCACTGATGAGGAATGATTTTCCAAAATGGGCACATATGGTACATCAAAATTGATGAGGTATTTTTGTTAGATATTACGACTGATGTTAACTAAGATAAACTTACTTACCTTTCCTGTTGATATAACAGCATGAAAATAAGGTATGTATCTGTCATGATATCATGCATATTAAGGTTACACACCCTTGTTTTGGTCATTTTGTGACAAAACTAAATGCTAATCATATGCACACTTACATACACACACCTGTACAGAAGGAAACATACTATGCATGTATGATAGCTTATGCTGGGTGGGGTATGATGAAATAAATTGTCTGTGCATTGTAATAGACAACCTAAAATAGATATAAACGAACAGCAAAAGTAACAACCCTACCTTTGATACATCGGAAAATTTCTCCACTTACTCCACTTTCCTCCACCACCAACACTGAGTAAAGTTTTAATGAGGTTTAAGAAGGCTTAATCCTTTAATATGAGAAAATCTATAATTCATTCACCTAAGACATTTTTATGTGTCAGATAGCTTTGTAAAATTTGGCTCCCTGAGCAAGTTTCTGTCTTAGATTGCTTTGCAAATTTTAGCTACAGTGTAACAGTCATAGTTTTGTCAACCACTGCAACAACAGCTCAAATGAGCTAAAGTGTTCAATCTATTTCTCTACAGAGAATGTAACATGGATGAGTAGAGTGGAGTGGATAAATGACGTCTAACACCCCAGTCAAGTTTCTTTTATTGATTTTGATGTGGTCAATTCTGGTATGGTGGAGAAAACAGGATTACCTAGAGAAAACCACAGAGCTTCGACAAGTTAAATGACAAACTTTCTTACACTAGGATCTGCTCAAGTGAGAATTGAACCTAAGTGGTAAGAGGCACTATGAAACTTAAACATCTGCTTATGGATCACTCGGCTACAGAGGCCTTGTAACATGGATGCTTTCACTTCATATGCTAAAACATATAAATAAATTGTAAGTCTTACCTGTTTCATCAATCACTAAATTAAATATGCAGTAACTCTATTAATAATAACAATAAAAGAACACAGTAACTTGATAGAATGTGGTAACTGAATTTAGTAACTAGATAGAATGTGGTAACTCTACAACTGCATCAGAGAAAATATCAACACAGACTGACAGACAACAAAGAATTTACAGAAAACAAAGATATTATAGAAAATGGATAAATAAATAAATAAATAAAAAAAAAAAAAAAAAAAAAAAAAAAAAAAAAACAACAACAAATACAGTTTTGTATCAATAAATGTATCATAAATCAATATATCAATTGATCTCATATTCCCCCTAAAGAGACCATAATAAATTAATTCTAAAAAAAACAAATAAAATGTGCATCGTTTTAATATATTGATACTCCTATTTTAAATATAATTTTATAATTCAAACACATGTAAAGGTTTAATTGCTTTTTCAATAACCAAAATCATCTTATACATGCATTCACTATGTATCATTTTAATGCGTAAAAATTTAGATGTTAACGTGAACAGTATTTTCCATTGATCATTTTTATTAAATAAAGAAAGCATTCATTATTTATGTAACATAAAACGGAGAACTTTTTTCCTGACACAAAAATTTAAAATGAATTAATAGGTCATTAAAGTTTCTAAATGTGGACTATAGAGTATATTTTTGTATATTTTTCACAATATAAGTACAGTTTGGAGTATTTATCAAATAAGGCATTGTAATAAGTAGATATAACTACGCAATGATATTTTTAAGAATTTTATACATGTAGTTTTACTAAACACTCACTGTATTTTGCTGACTTGTTTCATTCCTTCAACTTGTAATAAGTACATATAACTATGCAATGATATTTTTATGAATTTATAATTTTACTAAACACTCACTGCATTTTTATGACTTTCTGTAGAATCATTAATATTTGTTGGTTTAGATTTCGTGGTTTTGCCTTTTTCAAAAAATTCTATTGGTAGCAATTTCAGTGAAATTGAGTTTTGTGAAAATAAATCCCATTGAGAGCAATGGTAATTAAAATTTTTGATGACATTTAATTTCGTGGTTTTCAGTATCCCCGAAAATAACAAAATTTATTCCCCTTATGAATATTTGTGATTTTACAGCATTTCATTCCTTCAACTAAAGTTTTTAACTAAAAGTTTCACCAAAATCATGGAGTTTAATCACATTTTCAAACATTTTGAAATTCATTGAATGATTGTAAATATTTAAGACTTTTTGTAATAACCCCTTTTAAATTTTACATAAACTTTATAAACAATTATATTTTTCCTAAAAGTGAACAAAATGGATTGATTCCTTCATTTTTGGCTTTCTCTGTCAATGTTAAACCTTTTATAACTTTTTAAAAAAAATATATTTAATCCAAGTGTCGCTCTTAAGACCAGATTTTTTAATAAAATTTTACTTTAAAATAATCAATCATATTTTGTTAAAATAAATAAAAGGTAAAATTAGATTAATCTTAATTTTTATATTGGTGAAGCTCCACATGAGAGGATTTGTAAATTCTGCAATCAAAACGAGGTTGAATCAGAAATCCATTTTCTACTTCATTGTGACTTTTATTCTAATATACGAAATGAACTGTTTCCAGAAATAACTAAAAGCAACAAGAATGAGACATTTACCTGCATTATGAACATAAAACCAAGAAAACTTTCGAAATATTTAGTGAGATGTTTTACAAAAAGACGAGAGGCAGTGATGAAAAAAAAAAAAACAAAAAAGCCTAACTTGGTAAATATTACCAACCGATCCATGTATATACATGTAATTCTATAATACAAACCATAAGTTATATATATATATATATATATATATATATATATGTGTATATGTGTGTGTGTGTGTGTGTGTTATGTGTTTGCCGCTACAATTATTTTAATATGTTTGTAAATTATTTGATGTCCATAGATTGAATAGTGACTTATAGGCCCAATGGGCCGGGTGTAATTTAACGCATTATTGTTTAAGACACTTGTATGAGATGTTATGCACATGTCACTTTAATAAAAAAAAACTTACTTACTTACTTACTTACTATTAATGTTTTGAAAAATCTATAAATTTACACTTGATTAACCGTTTGCCATTTAATCATTCAGCTGTCTCAAAAGCAGCCACACATATGACATGCATCTAATTATCGGTAAAAAATAAATAAATAAATAAAAATGCAAATAAAAATCAATAAATTGAATTTTCCTTGTTTTTCCTCAGTGTACCCTGTAAATATCGTAACACATGTCAACAGTTGGCTGTCATAACCTTACAACTGTATATCATAACTTGATATTATAAATATATCAGGTCAAGTCAGGCAAAACAAATTAATCAGCCATGCATACTCAATAATTAAAGGAAAGTCAATAAACCAAATAATTAATTATTTTCATGTAAATAATAACAAAAAAACATTTCAAAAGGTCGATTTGAACAGACTTAAATAATTAAAAAAAAATTTTAACAAGAAAATATTAGAAAACCATTTCTGACACATATTCTGAAGAGTGAAATGCAAGCTGCTAATAGAAAACTAGGAAATATCCCTTTTTTTATTTTAAGTGTTTTCCATGAATTTTTTAAGTATTCAGGAAATGACTTTACATAGAAAGGCAAACAAAAAAAAAAGAGACAAAGACAAGATAAATTTTAATGATATGAATGGTAAAAGTGGCATTTAGAGAACATCCAATCACATGTCAGAGAGATGTCATCTTTGTATTATGAGGAAATGTTCCCATTTACACCAATATTCGGAAAGATTGATTTATAATCAATCTATATAAAAAAAAACATATGTTTAGGTATATAAATTGAAGTTATTAGGTAATTTTTTCTTGTTCTTTGAATACTGAATTATGCTACTTGTAATTTTGAGACTAATCATGGTATCATGCTAATTAATATACATCAGGAGGGATGGAATGTCAATTTATTGCATCAGTAATATAAACAAAACAAACAGAATCACATTTTGATCTGCAAGATGCTTTTCTGCAAATCGAATCCATCAAAACCAATTTTAAAAAAAAATTATCATCTGTCAATAAGAAAGCATAAAAAACTGATACTAACAACTGGCAGAGAGAATGCTAAATATTCTGATTTCTGCACAGTGTACAGGTGAGCTGAAAACGCACTTTACCATCTCAACAGGTGAGCTGAAAACGCACTTTACCATCTCAAATTTAAAGTAGAGAGACTACAGTGACTGAGTTCACTTATTAGGCCAGCTTATAGACAGAATGATCATAGTGCATCTCACTACTTAGGTATGCAATCCACACAGTGCAATGCCAGATTCAAAGTTTAATTTACAGATGTTATAACAGGTTTTATTCTGGTTGATATCCCCCATCATCCCAGAAATGGCAGTGTCCTTATCATAAAGTGAAAGAATTTTGACTTGGGCTAAAAAAAAACAACAATTATTCCCCTCAACTCTATTCAAATTCAAAATTTTCCGTCTTCTTTATCACTAAGAGTTGAAAGCTACAGGTTCAAAATCTAGCAGGGTCATAATAACACTTTAATATTCAAGATACTGCTTACTTTTATGGCAATCAGCATTAAAAGTGGTTTACCTGGTGTCAGGATAATGTGACAAGAGTAGTAGTATGTTTTTCTGTGACATACTGACTTGGTGAGCTAGCACTTTAACGAAGACATTGTGCCTGTGCTTGTTAGTACAAGGCAGATCTTAATACACACTCTCACATCTCATGCATACACAAATTTGAACATTTTAAGCAACATGCTTTTTCATACATATATTTAAACCTATAACATCTTATATATAAAAATAAATATCTACATAAGGATGTTTATAAGTACTAAATAAACTCCAATGTAACTATACCAGTATAATTAAAAGTACAAATGTACATGATAACAATGTGACAAATCTATAACTGTTATTTATTTTGTCGTTGTTTTACAGGGAAACATGTGTTCATTTATGTAATGAATTATTACTGTGGTTTTAAATATCAACTAGTAACCTTGATTAGGATATACAATGTAATATTTTATTTCCAACTGTTAATTATAGCATTGTGGATACTTGGATGCCCACTATCTAAAATTAACAAGTGAATTATTTTAAATTTGGGATAACTTTTTTTTTCTTGATTTACATTAAACAAAAAATGTTTCATGGCATGAACTTTTTCCAACATCTGGTGCAACCTTTTTGTAGGACAGGTGATGGTGTTTATATGTGAACACATATGAACCAGCTTTAGAATTAGTAGAAGTATAAACATGCATGTACTGCTATTCCAAGACCATGGTATAGCCCATCGTATTGTGCTGTCCAAATTAAACATGATAAATTATTTTGTTTATTTTTCTATATTCTAACTTTCTCTACTGATAAAAAAGGGAAATAAATAAATAAGTTCATTATTCTTGTTTCACAAATCCATGACATCAACAGCGTAGTGTAGCGCTATGCAGTGCAGATTTATTTTCAAAGTAAAGTACTGCTAATTAATGAAGAGATATTAAAGAAAGAAGTAGGAATTCGCTGTAGTAATTTGTGTATGACCTGGGTATGACTTGTGTAAAACAACCTGAGTATGACTGGTGTCATATGACCTGAGTATGACTGGTGATATAATGTTTCATCTAAACCATCATAACATCTACAATAATTAATTACCAGTTAGTCTAGTAAGGTATCCTGATAAATTAACACTGATGCAAATATATGTGATGGCTGTTAACTAAAGGTGGCCTCGGGGGCCGAGTGGACTAAAGCGCGTGCTTACGGATCACAGTGCCTCTCACCGCCTGGGTTCGAATCCCACTTGGGACAGATCCTAGTGTGAGAAAGTTTGTCAGTTTGTTTGCCAAAGGTCGGTGGTTTTCTCCGGGCACTCCGGTTTCCTCCAATATCCAAGAACTGACCACCTCGAAATAAGTGAAAGATTCTTGACTGGGGCGTAAAACACCATTATTCCACTCTACTCCACTTGTTAATTAAAGCTGAAGTGGGGAACACTAGCACTCCCTAGTTTCAATTTTCATGGTAATGGTAGTTGAAAGCAAAGACAAAAAAAAAAATAAATAAAAAAATAAAATAAAATAAAGTAAATAAATAAATAAATAAATAAATAATAAATAAATAAATAAATAAATAAAATATGTAGTAGTCTGGGAGGAGGAGGGAGATTTAAATGAAAAAGGCTCTACAGGTAGTTTCAATTTTCAGGGTGGTTCAAACAAGAGAAAAAATATATATTCATGTATATGATGAGAAATAATGTAATACTTTCTAGTTTCAAATTTCCAGGTAATTGTAATGTTAGTTCAAATGAGAGCAAAAAAAGTTATTACAATGTATGTGTATATGCAATGACTAAACATATATATATAGATAGAATAGTAATCAAAGACTATCTAGTTCCATTTTTCAAGGTAATGTCAGCAAAAAAGTAAATAAATGTGATGGGAAGGGGGGGGTGAGGAAGACAGGATAATTAAACACTTGCTAGTGTCAATTTCAAGGTAGCCATAGTTCAAATAAGAGCATAAAAGGTAATATATGTGATGCTTGTATGTTGGTAGGGGGGAGTAACAAAATGCTCTCTAGTTTCAATTTCCAGGTACCAGTAATGAAGTTCAAATAAGAGCAAAAAAGCTAATATATGTGATGGTTGTATGTTGGTAGGGGGGAATCACAAAATACTCTCTTGTTTCAGTTTTCCTGGTAATGGTAGTTCAAATGAAAAAAAAGTTTCAGTTTTCCTGGTAATGGTAGTTCAAATGAAAAAAAAAATTATATACATGTATATGTGATGGTTGTTGAAGGCAGTAGTTGCAGCTTAACACTTTCTAGTTTCAGTTTCAAAGTAGCTGAAGTAAAAGCAAACAGTTAATATATAATAATGCGAAAAAAAAACCTTTCTAGTATCAGTTTTCAAGGTAGCACTCAAAAACAAACTTTAATGTGAGACAAGCATTTAGGTATTATTAACCTTACTGTTTTCATAAACCATGCTGAAATTTCTTCCAATTCATGTTTAAACTTCTTCAAATTCATGCTAAAAATTCTTCAAATACATGCTAAAAGTTCTTCGAATGCATGCTAAAAATTTCTTCAAATGCTAATTGTCCTAATTGAAAAAAGTGTCTTCAAGTTCTGTTATTACAGATTTAGAGAATTTTATTATGCCATTAAAAATGAATGACCAATATAAAATGAAAATATGAGTCACACAACATCTGATTAACAAATACAGTCCATATATTATTTTTCGTGGCTGAGAGGTCTAAAGTGCATGCTTACAGATTACAGTGCCTCTCACTGCCTAGGTTCAATTCCAACCCAGGGTGATCCTAGTGTGTCAGTTCACTTGCTAAAGTCTGTGGTTTTCTCCGGGCACTCAGAAAACCAACAACATCCCCAGAACTGACAGCCTCAATAAAAGTGAAAAAATCGTGACTGGTTACATATTTTTAACACTGTTTTGCTTGTGCAATTTTTATATAATACCTCAAAATCAGCAAATCTTCAGCCATGTAAGATCTTTTAGCAATGTCAGTGTGCACAAAATTTTAAACTTCCTTTTGGGAAATAAACTTGTTTAATAAAATCTAATTGTTTTATCTATCTTCCAGTGTTATATATATATATATATATATATATATATATATATAAATATATATATATATATATCTCCATGTATAACTTATCTGTGCTATGTATTTACATATATACCAACAATGACAAGATGTACCCTAGAGAATTTTACCCTGAGGATACAAAAGGTCATAACCAATGACATGAGCCATTACCAAATCAGATTTATGTACAGATTCATTAACATAAACATGAAAACCCAAATAAATATGTAACTACAGGTAACATAGATCTCTATCACTCATAATTATTGATACCTGTACAGTTTTAATATAAGCAGAAAATTCAGTTCATTACCATGGACATTACAGAATGTTACAATAACAACCTTAAAGATTCAAAGAAAAGAGTTTTTTTTATTTATGTACAGTAATACCTGCAAACCCTTGACCTTAAGAAACTGGAGTGTATATATCATTGATATTGTTTCATAAATAAACCATAATTATGTCTAAATAAAAATCTGCAGCCAAAACTCTGTCTAAAACCAGAATCTTTGGCTAAAACAAAACTCTGCAGCCATTACACTATCTAACTTGAAAATCTGCAGACCAGTTACATATATCTAAAACTTGACATGCAGCTAAAACTTGACCTGCTGATATATGTGTACAGTAATAACTGCAAAATCTTGACACCCCTTTCCCCACCAAAATGAAAAATATATATCATTAATATTGTTTGAAAATTCAACCATAACTTTAAAACAAAATCTGTAGAACCTCCTTCTAAAACAAAAATCTGCAGCCAAAACTGTTTAAAACCAAACCTGCAGCCAAACCTCTATCTAAAAACAAAACCTGCAGCCTAACCTCTGTCTAAAAACAAAACCTGCAGCCTAACCTCTGTCTAAAACAAAAACCTGCAACCAAAACTGTTTAAAATCAAAACCTACAGCCAAACCTCTGTCTAAAAAACAAAAACCTGCAACCAAACCTCTGTCTAAAACCAAAACCTGCAGCCAAACCTCTGTCTGAAAACCAAAACCTGCAGCCAAACCTCTGTCTAAAAACCAAAACCTGTAGCCAAGCCTCTGTCTTAAACTAAAACCTGCAGCCAAACCTCTGTCTGAAAACCAAAACCTGCAGCCAAACCTCTGTCTAAAAACCAAAACCTGCAGCCAAACCTCTGTCTTAAACCAAAGCCTGTAGCCAAACCTCTGTCTTAAACTAAAACCTGCAGCCAAACCTCTGTCTAAAACCACAACCTGCAGCCAAACCTCTGTCTAAAGCCAAAACCTGCAGCCAACCCTCTGTCTAAAACGAAAATCTGCAGCCAAACCTCTGTCTAAAGCCAAAATGTAAAGCCAAACCTCTGTCTTTAAATGAAAATCTGCAGACATTTAGGTGATCATTATAGAAAAGTTCCATTATACTACAATTCATGACAAAAAGACCTCTGATAATTCTTTCTATAAAGACAATAACATGGCAGCCCTAAAGGTTAAATTTCTTGAAATAATAATATACATAAAGCTAATATTGCTTTTCTCAATCTGAAACCTGGAAGAATCTACATCCCAATCCTAATGCTGAACATCCAAATTATCTTGGTTTATTTATTATGTGTGTAGTACTTTGTACATACATGTATGTGTACATATGTGTATTTATGTTATGTGTAGTGTGCATCTGTGTGCTTATTTTTTAATAATTTTGCCTTAACAAACATAAAACATGCACAAGCTGCTTACATTATAACATTTGTAAAGGCTGATAATATTCACCCATTGATTCATTTAACTGTTATAAACATGTTCACAAAACTATATATATCTATTATAAAGTTATTTAAATTATTATTTAAAAAGTCAAACTAATTACAGATGATAAAAACAGATTTTTTTTGTTAAAAAAATCTTAATGTTTAAAATTCAATAAATATTTTATCAATGAAAAATGATTGTGGCCAACGTACGGAAGAAACTGACTCAGACATTATCTTTGACTATAGATAGAAGTCTGTAAAATCCCCGATAACACAGTGTTACCACCAAGAAAATCAATACATAAAGATGTTTTGTACAACTTGTAATTAATGATTTCTTTCTGCCCTCTGTATTTCAGTGACCTAGATTTATCAGATATTGACCTACTTTCTCAAAAAGTGTCACATTTTATTCTTTGTTATATAGATCTATATTTTATCATCTGAATATAACAATAAGTTCAACATAGCATTTTTTTTCAGTCATTTTCACATGTTTCATTATCAAGACTACAGCTGTTACATCCATTTTTACTTTATTTCAAATCTGCAATGTATATTATATACAAGCGACTGAGTCCTACATTTTGCCTAAGGGGGTCACTATAACCTTGACTGCTTCTGATCAAGGTTATATGTATGCAACAGATTTCATCATCAGTGAAGCGAGTGAAAAAAGTTTATTAATCAAAATTTTTTTAGAAATTAGACTTTATTTGCACTCTTTTCTAATACTTTAATTTGCACTAAACTTTAGCCTAAATCCAGCTAAATAAAGTCATTATGAACATAACTATGATTTTTTACTAAAACTTTACATAGAATTTAATGCAAGCACCAAAAAGGATTTCTTACCACAGATAACTTTACTAGTATCGAGGAATCTATTTAATGCTAGAAACAAGTTAATGCTTTTGTTGTGCACAAATTGCAATGTACAATGAATGAAAATGCTATACTAGATGTTCTGTAACAGGGACATAATCTAATATAAAAAACATGATTTAAACAAGGGGCCCATGGGCCTTAACGCTCACCTGATGATATGGCCAACCTGAGGATATATCCAAAATCATTTGCAAAAATACATAAAATATTCTAATATACATGCCTATTAAAAAGTTAATAGTTTTCAAGATAATTAACAATTTGAGTCTTTTTATGCATCTATGACCTTGACCTTTAAACGTAAGACCTTGAATATTAAATCAGAATAATTGCCATATTAATTCCTACAATATTCTAATATACATGAAAATACAAAAAGTTAATAGTTTCCAAGATAATAAACAATATCAGTCTTTTTATGCACCCATGACCTTGACCTTTGAACGTATGACCTTGAGCCACATATCAAAATGATCACCATATCAATTCCTACTATAATCTAATAATATCAAAATGATCGTCATATCAATACCTACAATATTCTAATATATATGCCTATGCAAAAAGTTAATGGTTTTCAAGATAATTAACAATTTGAGTCTTCTTATGCATCTATGACCTTGACCTTTAAATGTAAGACCTTGAATCTCATATCAGAATGATTACCATATCAATTCCTACAATATTCTAATATACATGAAAATACAAAAAGTTAATAGTTTCCAAGATAATTAACAATTTCAGTCTTTTTATGCACCTACGACCTTGACTTTTGAATTTTAGTTTTCATTGGCAGAAAAATAACATTTCAGGGGCAAAACTCCTACATGTATTATCATACAG
This sequence comes from Tegillarca granosa, assembly GCA_029721355.1. Lineage (NCBI taxonomy): Eukaryota > Metazoa > Mollusca > Bivalvia > Arcoida > Arcidae > Tegillarca > Tegillarca granosa. Next base: position 21,126,393 of record CM056595.1, read on the forward strand.
TTACGAAACTTTGTACCTTTTTACATTTTTTATGCTGAACATTTTAACAATGTTTTGATATTATACATCTCTTAAAATTTTGAAGAAAATAGCCTAAAACTGCACAAATTACAAACTAGGTTATGACCTTGAACTTTGACCTTAGCCCCATTTTGAAGGTTATTTCAAGAAAAAGTCAAAACTGAAAGCTCCATGTCAATATCTATTCATATAGTCAAGTTATAACAATTTGAAGCCATTTTACGAATTTTTTAAAATTAAACGCAAAAACGCGTAACCTAATTTTTTACCAAATTTCACGAAATGAACAATTTATAAGCTTAAGACCCTAGAGAAGCCAAATATCAGATCAGATTTTTTCTACCATCTTTTGCTTTCGGAGAAGAGGATGTTTTAAGTTTTTTGGAACCATAGGTCACCTTGACCTAGTTTTGGGAGCCAGGACAACGTCAGGAACAAATCTGAATTGCACTGGCCCATATATGCATCTGGCCTTCGGCACAGATAAGCTAAAAAAACAGAACTCTTGACAAAAAAAACAGTAACAACAAACTTGACCTGGCTTGGAATCACTACAGGTATGACATCCCACTTATAAATTGAGCACCCTACCAAATTAGTTGCAGTAAGGCTTTTCTTAAAATGCATAAAAACCTATTTTAAATTTTGTAAATTTGACACACATGTGCTTAAATAAAATAATGATGATGTTTATGATGATAATGATAATGAGGAAGAGGGAAACCATGATGATAATGATCAGTAGGAGGAGGGGGGACCATGATGATGATGGTGATGATGATGATGATGGCAGTGATGATGATAGTGATGAGAAGGAGAAGGAGGAAGAGGAAGGAATCCATGATGATGATGATCAGGAGGAGGAGGGGGGAACCATGATGATGATGAAGATAGTGGTAGTGAAGAGGGGAATTATGATTATGATGATGAAGATAGTGGTGGTGAAGAGGGGAACCATGATGATGATGGTGATGAGAAGGAGGAGGAAGGAAGGAATCCATGACGATGATGATCATGGTGATGAAAATGATTATGATTATCTTATTACAAACTTTATCAAATAATGTTTAAAAAAAGGATAACACGGTAAGAGTTTTATGTAATCTGTTTCAGTGAACAATATCATATTGTATCAAAGAGATTTCTGATAAAAATTGTAGATTTTTTGACAAGGATCACAGATTCTACAGACCTGTTTTTTACATACAAGAAAAATCATCATGAATAGAAACTGTGTCAAATATCACCATGGAACAATATGTCATTTCATTTTTTAACTTATTTGTTAGGAAACACTTTCATACTAGTATCTGTAAAAAAATTCGTAATTTCAAACAAGCAAATTTTTTGTGATCAGGAATAAAAGAAAGCAAAAAAAGTTTATAAATAATTTTTTGATAGTTCAGTCTGTATAAACTGAACCTTTGTAAACCTAACACCTGTCTAAACAGATCCCTGGAAGAGCTAAACACCTGTCTAGACAGACCACTGGGTAAACCAATCACCTGCCTGAACAGAACCCTGTGTAAAACAAACACCTGTCTAAACACAACCCTGGATGAGCTAAACACCTGTCTAAACAGAACCCTGAGTAAACTAACAAGAGGCCCAATAGGGCCTGTATCGCTCACCTGGAATACCCTTATTTTGTTTTTGCTTTTTCTTTTTAAATATATCCAATCAGTAAAATGTAAAAACAAACTCACTAGCAATATCCTTATTTTCTATTATTTAAAGCACTATTTATCATAAATTTCCTTTCAATTGGCCATGTACTTTCAGAAGATTTCGGCTAAAAATGAACCTTATTTGCATATTATGTAATTATTGCACAAACAAAAAATCGTATGGAACGGCAGCCATCTTGGATTTCCGACAGACATGTCGGATATAATTTTGAATCTAAACCACCCAAGGACCTTCCACATTCAATATCCTTTCAATTGGCCATGTACTTTCAGAGAAGAAGATTTTCAAAGATTTCGGCTAAAAATGAACCTTATTTGCATATGACGTAATTATTGCACAAACAAAAATCGTATGGAAAAAACCTTTATATATGTTTTATCCCCCTGACATCTTTTTTCTATGTTTCAAATTTCAACAAAATCGGAACATAAATAAACCCATAATGGCCATTTTTAGATTTTTGCTATTTATAGTAACGGCAACCATCTTGGATTTTCGACAGACATGTCGGATACAATTTTAAATCTATACCACACAAGGACCTTCCACACTCGATATCCTTTCAATTGGCCATGTACTTTCAGAGAAGAAGATTTTCAAAGAATTTGGCTAAAAATGAACCTTATTTGCATATTACGTAATTATTGTACAAACGAAAAATCATATGGAAAAAACCTGTTATATATGTTTTATCCCCCGACATCTTTTTTCTATGTTTCAAATTTCAACAAAATCCATACATAAATAAACCCATAATGGCCATTTTTAGATTTTTGTTATTTATAGTAACGGCAGCCATCTTGGATTTCCGATAGACATGTCGGATACAATTTTGAATCTATACCACACAAGGACCTTCCACACTCGATATCATTTCAATTGGCCATGTACTTTCAGAGAAGAAGATTTTCAAAGCTAAAAATAGAACTTATTTGCATATTACGTAATTATTGCAAAAACTAAAAATCATACAGCAAAAACCGTTATATATGTTTAATCCCCTGATCTCTACTTTCTATGTTTCAAATTTCAACAAAATCGGTACATAAATCAACCTGCAATGGCCATTTATAGGTTTTTGCTATTTAAAGTAACGGCAGCCATCTTGGATTTAGGACTAACATGTCGGATACAATTTTTAATCTTTCATACCAAATTTCATTTGAATTGGCCTATTGGTTTCAGAGAAGAAGATTAAAGTTAACGCACTGCACGCACGCTTTACCATTCCATAAGCTCACCCTGGCTTTGCCAGGTGAGCTAAAAACCTGTCTAAGTAGAACCCTGAGTAAACCAAAAACCTGTCTAAACTGAACCCTGTGTAAACCTAAACCTGTCTAAACTGAACCCTGTGTAAACCTAAACATGTTTAAACTGAACCCTGTGTAATCCAAACACCTGTCTAAACAGATCCCTGGATGAGCTAAACACCTGTCTAGACAGACCACTGGGTAAATCAATCACTTGCCTGAACAGAACCCTGTGTAAAACAAACACCTGTCTAAACACAACCCTGGATGAGCTAAAACCTGTCTAAACTGAACCCTGTGTAAACCTAAACCTGTTTAAACTGAACCCAGTGTAAACCAAACACCTGTTAAAAGAGAATCACAGATAAACCAAACACCTGTCTAAACAGAACCCTGGGTAAACGAAACACGTGTCTAAACAGCCTGGGTAAACCAAGAATCTTTGTAACCAATATACTATATAAACGAAACACCCGTGTAACCAAAGCCCTATAAACCAAACACCTGTCTTAACAGAATCCTGTATAAACCAAATTCCTGTCCAAATAGAACTCTCTGTGAACCAAACACCAATCACAACAGAACCCCGAGTAAACCCAAAACCTGTTGAAACTGAACCCTAGGTTAACCTCACAGAGAAATACTGGATTATTGTATGTATGATAATTTTTATAATATATAGATATAATTTAGTCCATTAATGATGTAATTTGGCTGTTTGGAATTGGTAATTACAAAAAAGCAATCATAATAAATATTTAAATGGTAATTATTGCTAGATAACCTATGTTATTAATGATGTAATTACATTAATATTCATAAAAACAATATATCATACTTAGTTATAAGCCTATTATATAACACACACATGGAGAGAGAGAGAGAGAGAGAGAGAGAGAGAGAGAGAGAGAGAGAGAGAGAGAGAGAGAGAGAGAGAGAGAGAGGGTCAATTTATGATGATCAATTATGTTTTCATTTTAAAATTCTAGACCATTTGAAGACTGACAAATGACCTTTAACAAGGAGATTTATATTCAATAAATTTAATATTAATTTTTATATTCATTTAATACACTAACTAAAACTTATTTAAATTATACTTATATACTTATCAAAATGCCTCTGAGAGAGAGAGAGAGAGAGAGAGAGAGAGAGAGAGAGAGAGACAGAGAGAGAGAGAGACAGAGAGAGAGAGAGAGAGAGAGAGAGAGAGAGAGATTTCTGATAAAAATAATTTTTGCATTAAAAATACTAGACCATTTGATGAATAAAAGAATAAAAGATGACCTTTAAAGAACACATATATTTATTAACTAAACTAATTAAAACTTATTTACATTTTTACATATTTTTTTCAATGCATGTGAGAGAGAGAGAGAGAGAGAGAGAGAGAGAGAGAGAGAGAGAGAGAGAGAGAGAGAGAGATTTCCTAAAACAAATACACTACACAGTGACAAATGCCCTTTAGAACACAGATTTATTTTTGATATATTTTTACTTATATACTTAACGATGCACATATATTGTATACCTGATCATCCAGGTAAAAGTAATATAGCTACCTTATCTACAGGATATATTCTTACCTTCTTCAAATACTGAACTTGAATGTGAAGAATCCATGATTATTTAAATCCTGATAAAACTAAGTCAACAAAATTAAATGAAAACTTTCCATATTAAACTTGATATATATCAAAGGTAAAATAAATGTCTCTTGTTTTCTTCAGACGATGACCTTTCCTGTACAAGATGGACATGCATATATATAAAA
>CM056595.1:21803681-21855872 GCA_029721355.1 Tegillarca granosa
TGATGTGTGACAAGTATGTTTTATGAGGCTTTGTCACTATTTCAGGTTTTCTTTATTCATGTATTTTCACAAATAAAAGTTATACAACAATTTGGTTTTTCTTAAAGATTTCTCTCTCTCTCTCTCTCTCTCTCTCTCTCTCTCTCTCTCTCGCACTCGCAATTCTTTTTAAATATTCGACAAATTTTTGTAAGTAAATGTAATGTAAATATTCATGTTGTCGCCTAATTATTTTAACACTTGCTAAAAATCTTAATATTAAGAAAATTGGATGTGTTCGTGTAAAAATACAGAATTTATAAGAAAACCGTCCCAGTTAACGACTTTACATGTATATAACGACTAATATTGATGCGAACATTTCTCTTCTTACACAATGTAAATTTATTTCACTATATCAAGACTAATCGAGATGATTTTTTTATTCATTTTTTGTAATCGCTACACTTTGTTAACAGTTTCAAATGTAAGAAACAAATAAATAATACCCATGTTCAAGAACAACAATTTATTACACAATCTCTTCTGGTGCAATTAATACACATGGATTTTACAAGATGGCTAATGTTGAAAATGAAAGGGATCGCATTAAATGATTACCTTTATGATTATCACACACACAAACAGAATCACTATAGCCATTTTTTGTTTTAAATGTACCTGGGTCCTGAAAAAGCTTATAAATAAACCAACATCTGTATTTATCTTGCTATTTGATTATATCCAGGTTCTTTTGTCATTACCTTTAATATTTGTTATGTTTGAAAAGCCACTGACAAATATTTTTGGGATCTATATTGAAACTTTTATATTTGGTAATGAAGTTAGACCTAAATTTGACGGAACTACATCTGATAAAGCTAATCACATTTATATTTTGTATTGTTTTGTTTATGATCTGAATGGATAGAAAAAAAAATTCAATTGGAAAATGTCACAGGCAATTAAACATAAACACGAAATAAGAGAGCAAGCAAATGAAAAAAAGAAAGAAAAAAGATAAAATATTTAAATGTTAATTATGTCCAAAAGTAAAAGTGGTAATCGTTCCTATGGAGGATCTTTACAATCACATTGACCAAAAATATTTTTTTCATTTATTTCCAACAAAAATTTTCAGATACTAAAAACAACACCTCGGATTATAAATCACATGAATTAGGAAGTACTTTTTAACAAATCTATCAAGTACGCTTCGTTTTTCGTCATCCAAAAGTAGAAGTGGTAATCGTTGCTATGGGGGATCTTTACAATCACATTGACAACAATTTTTTTTTCATTTATTTCCAACAAACATTTTCAGATTCTAAAAAACAACAACATGGATTATAAATCACATGAATAATGAAGAATTTTTTTTTACCAATCTATAAGTACGCTTCGTTCTTAGTAATCCCATTTAAACTAAAATAAACTAAAATAATATTGTAAATGATTAAATATTAAATCCCTTACCGAAGGGTGTAGACAAATTTTAATGTAATATTTGAATTGATATGGTTTTGATTCATATAAAGTTAAAATGCCGGGAAATACCATGCTGGTATTATGTCTTATAAATTTAATTTTTATATCTTAATGTTTTATTAAACTAAACGTAGTTTTTAGTTTTGAAATGTCATAAACAAAGATGTGGGTTTTGGTCTGATTTGCGAAATGATTTTTCAATTACTTTATCTAGATTATTTTGTAAAGATTATAACTTTGATTTTAAGTTTTGAAGTTTTTTTTTTAAAAAATGTCCATCAAAATGGATGAACACAAAAATCAAGTTATTAAACTATTTTTCCAGTTTTGTGTTTTTGTTGATATTTTTTCTAATGTAATATTGTAATTGACAGAGATAAACATTTTATAATGATAGCTATGATCAAATATACATTTTACTATATTTATGTTTGTTTTTAAACTTTGAATTTTTAGACAAAAATATGTTTGCTTATGTTTATGTTCTCAAAATAATAATCTATAGGAACCGTTATAAATATAGATTTTAAATAACTTCTGTTTTTAATTGATTTTACGAGGTATAAGTTCAAATATTATGCAGGACATAGAGAATCCGTCGAACCCTTTATTTCAAGCACACTACAATTAGGATATATGTCATTTAGATATTGTACAAATTGAGAATTATTGAGAGACAAAACATCATCTATATATCTGTTTGTGGAATTGTATGAATTAGCAACAATCTTCTTTCCAGACTTATTAAGGTCTGCCATTAAGCTAAAACCCCAGCAATTTGATCAAGTTATCATTGGCCGATGTGATTGCAGATTTTGTTCTATTGTGTCTCCGTATGCTTACGTGCTTGTTTACATATAAGGGTTCAAAGCTAGGCCAATATATTTGCATGATGAGTTATAGTAACTCCTAATGAATATAATTTATTTTATTTTGTATCAAATATATTTTGCCTTCTTGTAAAAGAATAAGGTCCAGCTAAGAAATAATAATCAGTTTACATAAAAATACAAGCTTTATAAATGTAATTGTACTTCATCATCTCATCCAAATTAAGGTTGAAATTGTGTGTTTTCATATTATTAATGTAATCAGTTTCTATTATCATATGTCTACTTTATCTTTATTAAGATTTGTATGAAATAGCAGGTGGCATTTCCATTGCATTTTGATAAGTGTGTTAAAGCAACCTGATTCTTTTTTATTTGTTGAAAGGAACTTGATTTGTAAACTATTCTAAAATAAATATAATTTCTTCCATGATTCTCTCTCTCTCTCTCTCTCTGTCTCTCTCTCTCTCTCTCTCTCTCTCTCTCTCTCTCTCTCTCTCTCACACACACACACACACACACACACTCACACACACGCACACACACACCCCTTAGTTAAAATACGAAAATTTTCAGCCGTTTGAAGTTTTTAATATTTTAAAAACTAAGGTATATTCCCTTCTGCAAAGCTTTCCTTAGCTGGATCTGGATATAATTTTGGAACTTTGGAAGCATACATTTTCAAATGTTTTTATTAATTTTTATCAACTTTCAGCCCCTAAAGTTGTTACTGATGAAAAATGAATTTTCAAAATATACACATATGGCATATTAAAATTAAACAGGTATTTTTGTTAAACAATGGTGATTGCATTTGCACAATTCAAGCAAAACACATTTAAAGCAAGTTTTGGAGCACTTCATTATCGCTGTAACGGGTTGTACTTTTGTCACACTAATACCATATACTATTAGTGGTTGTATTTGCAATTAAATTTAAACGACTTTAAAATTTTTAATGGCATATTCAACAAGAGTACTACATAACTCTAGCGAAACCGTATTTTAAGTAACTTTTGAATGCACCAACACCTTTCTTAAAACAATTCATTGTCACTATGAATAAGTCAATAAAGAACGTTTGTGGTTTTGTCTTAAAATTTTAACACTCGGTTTCTTCGTAAAACATATACGTTAACACAGTTAAATTAAACTAAAATCATCCATAGTCTTAAAGGGTACCTGTAACCAAAAATTTTTAATCACAATTGTTTTATATTATTTAGATATCACAATATTGAAAACCGCATCAAAATTGGTAACAAAATAAAAAAGTTATAGCGGTTTGAAATCATCCACATTTTTTAACTTTCCCTTGATCGCAAAGTGAAAAACCTTGTTTTGAGATATAAATGTGTGACGTCATTGCAGTATTAGAAGTAGTATCTTACATAATAGACAATACTAACTATTACGATATATCGACTTATGTAGAAGAAAGTAAAGACTCTGATATGTACCTTTTTATGTCAAATAGTTCGTTATTATTTGAGGAAGCAATGAACAAACTTGTAAGTGAAGAATTTGGAGTATAGCTGTATTTATTCGAACCAGAAACGGACGAAAATATTTGAGTCGAGTCCCGACCTACTCGAGAAATGTGACTGCATTTGGTTACATAGCTGTTGAGAAATACGTGACGAGTAATAACTTGTCAATAACACAAAAATTTATTAAATCTTTGACTTTTAAAAAAAAAAACCATAATTTTATTAAGTCGGACTAGACAGACTCGAGAATTACGTTAAGTTGCATAGCTATACGCGATTAGTTTTAACTTGTCAAATACACAAAAATTAATTTTATCGTCGACATTTTAAAATGAATTAATGTCAAGTCGGACTGGACAGAGTACTGGATGAATATTAAGGGACTTACTGTGGTGTCATGTGCTGATTTTGAATGCATTATTTTAATAAAATTCAAAATCAGCACAAGGCAGTGGCACCGGCCTAAAATCAATACATAAAAATCCAATCGTCAATGCACTTTTGTACAATGTTTATTGACAGTTGAAATTAAATGACCGTGATGTAGATAACTTTTCAAGAAGTCTGGCGGCATTACGTACATTTCCTCGATAATTGGAATATGTTCACACAATTAAAGTTTGTAACATTGTTCTTTTTAACTGACCGATGGCTAAATAATGCTGGGGTCATTAAAAAGAATAAAAAAGATATTCCAGGCCAAAATAAAAATATAAATTGTTTCCCCTTGCGCGACCGACCGTGAAAAATCCTGCCGACTGAAAAAAATTTATTGACAAATGCTGTGGATTTTTTTTTTTTTTTGCGATTCTGTGCTAATAGATTCTTGTTCGTTTCTCTTTCCTCTTCACGATTTAGTCGCCAACCTTTTTAGTTGTCAAGACGCTTATACGGTTATAATTCAATGCGATAGAAACGCCGTAGTGATGAAGATGTACTAGTAAACACACAAGGTGACTTGTGAAGAATGTTTCCTAACCTGAAAAGGAATCTTATTACCGAAACAAAATAACTTGCTATGTCTTTTGACTTATGTATTAATACAGCATGTGGCAAATAAACATTTTCATACATATAAGATTTATTGACAAAATTAAAAACTCTAATAGTTATGTTCCAATGTGAAATCAACTTCTACAGAATAATCAATTAGTTTTTAGACTGGTTTACTAAAAGCAAACTCGTATATTGTCGCGATGATCAAGAGGTTTCTAATTTTAGTATTTTTTCTAATTTTGCCACTGCTTCTGATCCAACTCATGTCTCAAGTCCGAGTCACTAAATTAACCCTTTATAATAATAATAATTTTTCGTTTTGTAAATATTGGGCTTTGTATAAAACAAATGCGTGTCGAAAAATTGCAAGTTCACAACTTATTCTGAACAGTTTGGAATATATGATAAATAGAATATGAAGACTACATAAAAAAAATCAGCAAGTTTGATCTGAATAAATGACCTGTTGTTTAAATTATCCTGGAATAAGGAATTTAAACAATTTTGACTTGAATATATCGCATAATTATTTTTACTTTAATTGATCTTTGCACGTGTCTATATAGATTTATGAATAATATGAATCGGCACTAAGCAATACTTATTAATTAACATGGCTTAATTAAGTAAATTTCTTTATTATATAAATGTGTACATCATAATAGGTCTTTGGGGTCATCTTGCAAGGTCGAAATGCTTTAAAGAGAACATATAACTAAACTGTACATTACATATCATATATGATACTTTTTTGAATTTTTTTTTACAATATTACTGTTTTTAAATACATTAAAATGTTAAATCTAAAAAGTGTTATATGTTACATTGTACAGTGTATTAATTATACTGTTAAAAGAACTTGGGACAAATTATTTTCTTTTCCAAAGTAAATATTCAAATTTGTCCAAATAGTCAATTAAATAAACAGTACCATTAATGATATGGTAAACAATTATACTAAAAGAATTTTTAATTTTTTTTTAAATCTATGAGTACAATGAGTTCATGGAAAATTTTTTGGAAAAGAAGATGATGACATCATGCTTATCCTGATAAGAGGTATTGATTTTTTTCTAGGTATCCTATTGTTGAATAGTTAAACCTTTTATATAGAAATTCAAAACTAGCACACGGCAGATCTATAATAAATCAAAGCAGCTTGATCTTTCCAAAATTAGTTATTTTTACACTGAATGATTACGTTATATTAAAACTATATATTAGTATTTACTTTATGGTATCTTGAAGTAAATATTTTTTTTTTAATTTTTCGTTTGGATCATCTTTTATGCCGAATTCCCTTATTTACATAAATATTATTTAGCGTCTATATCTTTGCAAGATACATTTGCAATTTTTCACAAACATTTTTAGGAGCACTATTTTAATATATTGAAAGAATTAAATGTTGATTGTGGGAAAGTTTGATTTTTAGTTTTGATATGTCCGTTCATTTATCACTTGAAGAAAATCTCAATGTATCGAGTTATCATCAGTTTCATAATAACCTCAAACGTTTGTGTTTTAATAAGCCGTACAAAAGAAATACAAATGATTATATAATAATAGTACTATTCTTCATTTCATGAATCTCAATATTAATATTGATTTAAAAATGCTAATCCGTATACTACGTTTATTTTGTTGCCAAAACTAAAAACATATTTATCAGAACGAAATTTCTCAAATTTTAAAATTGACAATTTAAAAACTTTAAGTAAGGTCAATGTTTTTATTTGCGTGTTTCAAACCTTCATAATGCACATTTTATATTTTAATAAATTGAGGTAATATTTATTACGAATTTTTGTAATTGATTTATAATACCTATTGACATTAACTTTCATTAAAATTATTTTTTGTTGGTTGTAATTATGTTTAACGTCGCATAAGTAGATTGATTTCACGATTTTATATAATAACTAGATAGAAATCTGCCAGTACGTGGTTTGCATTGTACCAACGCGCACTCAGTGTAATTCTCTGACGAGTCTTTCTTTACTGAAGTATTTTATTGGTAGACACATCTATTTATTGTCATTTGGTTAATTATAACTCGTAACCAGAGAATCAAATTTTGAAAAGCATTGAGGAACACATTACTAAATTTACAATATTAATACCGGATAGTTATATTACAAATTGTACTTGTAAGTGCTTTAATTTATTCGTCTTAAATTGAAATCAAAATTATGTGTAAGTTTTCAAGTTTTAAGCTATGTCATTGTCATGATGATGATGATAATCATAATCATAATCTTCATCGTCAATTTTAATTAAGTTTTGTTTTGGTTAAAAAATCTGTTAATTTAGTTTTTTAACACGATCTTTTGACAAAGAACATTGACGTCCCTATAACAGTTTATTACAATGAACATTTCAGTTTCAAAATTTCTGGCAAAAGCAAATCGAAAGATATTTTAGAAAATCTTCACGTTCTTAAAGTTTATTTAAATTAATTTTATTTTCATTTTCAATGGAAATGTTGTCAACGCTCTAGCCAATCTGTGCCAATCAAAGATACAATCTAAATTAGTAAAATATGTCTGTGTATTAAACTCACCAGAACAATTTGCAGCTGCTTTTGTTGAACAGAACAAAATCACATTTATTATATTTTTTCTAAAAATATTTAAATGAACTAATGAATAAACCTCGATATTTTCAATCTTTTTTTTGCGTACTTCTTGTCCAGTTTCCTTCGTGAGTAACACTTGGGTCACATGGAGGCAATATCTAATCTTGAACGTCTTCTGTGAGATAAAGTGCATAGCCTATGTTTCTAATATTTAAAACATCCGAAAGTAGTAGTAGCTATCACATACAATAAAACAAGATTAAAGAGAACAAATTCTACATTGTTGAAGTGGAGAGAGGAGTAGAATGGAGAGACGGAAAACCGGATAAACCACCGACCTTCGGCAAGCGAACTGACAAACTATCTCACACAGGAGTTTGCTCGAGCAAAATTTGAAGCTAAGCATTGAGTGGCACTGTGATTTGCAAGCGCATGTCTTTTAACGACTTTGTTTCTGAAAAAGAGAAGAATTGTCGCATCATTATTAGCCGCATACAGAGCTTTAAGTCATTTCTTGTGATTAATTTCTTTTTTTTTTTTGTTACTGTTAATATGTAACTTCAATTAAAAGGTGACTATATTGACTGTAATAATTCATCGTCACATTTTTTAAAATATGAGATTTCAGCATGTCTTTTATATATTGTTCGACAACATAAAGAATATCCTATACTCAGTAAATATATATATATATATATATATATATATATATATATATATATATATATATATATTATCTAGATGAACGGCATATTTATAACTGATACAAAATAAAGACAAATCAATAGATTTTTGTGCTATTCAAAAAAGACCAATGGTTATAAAGATCAGTGCATGTACGTGAAGGGGAATTCTAAAAAGGCTCAATGGTCGTATAATTTTTTGACATTGTAAGGCAACGCCCAATAGTGATAAAACCTATTAAATGGAACGTTATTCGTAATTTTGTATAGATCTCTTTTTATTGAAAATAACTTGGAAAAATATAAACAAAATGGTGAGTATTTCTCTTTCTTTTCGTTATTTATTGGGTTAATAATCTTTAGACCGCCGAAACATTTAAATATGTTAAATTAAGAACTACGTAAATTCAACAATAACTTTAAATCAAAATTGCTTTGCGTTTAAAGTAGATTAATAAAATGTCTTTGGAAAAAAAACAACTTTTTGATAGGTTTCCTACAGTGTATATAAAATTGTATTTATTTATAGCAATCTTTTGAAAGTTTTAAAACAAGATCAGCCTACAATATCGTTTTGAATTTCCACTGAATCAAAAGCTTCTTTCTTAAACCCAAATTAAAAACGGTCAGTTTTTATTTCCCAAGTCACAACACTGCATGCCTTTTTTAGAATTTACAGACCACATCAATATTCTTCATTTCTTATGTTTTCGGTTTTTTTAATTACAAACTTAAATATTTTTCTTTCTTTATGACAGAGTGATGGTAGCATTTTTTCATATAATGAAAGTTCTGACTTAACATCGATCCCTACAACAAATGATGCGACTCTTTTTCTAACTTCAAGCATAATATTGACATTAGTAAACTTGTTTATTATTATAACAAATGTATTCGTGGCAGTGTTTTTATTCAGAGTTAAAAATGAAAAGCTTCGTGACAAAGCATCAATGATGCTTTCTCTAAGTTTCTGCGACATCATACTTGGGTTTGGTGGATTGCTCTTATGTATTTCGCGATTTTTTCCCTCCTTGTTTAACAAGGTAGGTTGCGCTATAATATTTGTATTTATGGAGGCTGGTGTCATATCGTCGGGTTATCAAACATTATTCATTTGTTTAGAAAGGTATTTAGCAGTTACAAGTAAAACTACTCAGAGGAAAATATTCGGTCGTCGTAAACGCTACATAATCACTTTCTCTTTCCTGTTATTCTTTACTATCGCATCGGCTCTTGCCAAACTGTTAACAGTTGAAGATTTACAATTTTGCTCTTTTTCTGGAATTTATGGAGAAAATTATTTAACTTTTATAAGAGTATTTTTCTTTGCTGTTTATATTCCGCCAGTAACAGTTACTATTGTACTTTACCTATATACTGTTTATAGGATAAAAGCACATTGTAGAAAAACAGGTCCTATAATTTGTGTTCTGGAGAGTGCTGGATCTTCAAATGCTACAGGCCAAATAGAAAAAACAACCACAATTTTGCAACCACAGAGTGACCACTGTCTATTTGCAGAAAAAGAAAATACATTACGATTACCGAATTCTAATTTATGTCGAAATTTAAAACATAACAGTGATCCAACACTTAATATTTCAGTAATTGGTTCCGAATCGCGCGTAAGATTTTATAAGGAAAAATAAAACATTTCAATGAATAACATTGGAGATAAGAGAAAAGTGCCTCGAAAACAAAGGAGCACGAATAAATCAATCAAATCAATGAATGTAACACGAACTTTGGGAATTCTTATATTAACGATGATACTTACAACGGGAACCGGAAGTATTCTTTTCTCCGTTGAAGCGTTATGTACTACATGCAAGGTTTCAATTGCTTTAAGAACATAAGTGACGTCGTTTTGGCTATTAAATTCTGTTCTAAATCCAATCATATACACTTTAGGTATTCACGAATTTAGACAAACAGTTGTCAATTTCTTCAGTTGTAAGACTTCAAATGTCATTGTTATATAGTTTCTCTAGTAATGTCAATTTTGAAATAAATCAAGATGAGCTTTTATACCTATTTAAATCTGTACACTTGATTAACTCAGTCAATAACTAATCCATAATTTTTAAAAAGCTTTTGTCGTGTCTTATGTATATTTATATTGTTTTGATTGTTTAGATCTAATAAAGAATAAAAGCCGTACAATTTTGATATTGTTATGTTCAACGGTGACAAACTGATCGCGAAAAATAACTAAAAATAATTGCACGTGTTATTAGCAAAATAATGATGGGGTTATTTTTTGGCGTATTCTTTGCAAAGTTGAGAATAACGCCTCGCAGAATGAGAATTGTATACCACGAAGAAAAATGAAAATTCTACAGTAGAACAGAGGTCGCGCAACAATGAACTTTAAAAGCAAGGTGACCAAAGCTGTAAAGCTAATTAATTCTGTAAAGTTACGTTTTGTTTTTTTTATAGGAATAAAACTTTATTGTGACTACTCTTAAATTTTTACTTTTAAGTAAGTCTCTTAGAGCGATAACTTTTTAAGTTGAAAATAACGTTTATTTGCAATTTTATTTCATTTTGAATTCTGATCAATCAACAAAGGTCTTTTGT
Organism: Tegillarca granosa; assembly: GCA_029721355.1. NCBI lineage: Eukaryota > Metazoa > Mollusca > Bivalvia > Arcoida > Arcidae > Tegillarca > Tegillarca granosa. Next base: position 21,814,306 of record CM056595.1, read on the forward strand.
AAAATTATTGCAAATAAATAACTAGACACAAAATATTTTGTACAGTGAAAATTATTACATTAGAACATTTAAATAGAATAAAAAAATTAATAAATTAATAGATAGTCTAAAGATTAAAATCTAGGTTATTCTTTCAGGTTTGTTTACATTAGATAAGAAAAAACTGTATTGTTCTTAAAATCAGCATCAATTATTTTGGTATAAATCACGCATATAATGATACCATTTTTCCATTACAGTATTTAAGTTGGTAAGATGTTAGTTCCTATTCAGTTATGATAAAAACATAACTATAGGCAATGTTGTTTTGTTGTCGACCACCTTTTGCTTAGAAATGAAACTCGAAAAAACAGCAAATGACGTTCCAATATTAGTAAATTAGTAGTAACTTGAACGATTGACAAAATTCAATAAAACATTTAATAAATTTCAACTGATTTACTCAATTTTGATTGGCTGAGAACATGTTAAGATGTAAGTTTTATTACATTAGATAAGAAGAAAAAACAGGATATTTTTATAAAAATCATCATCTTTTATTTTGGTATAAATCACGCACATATTAATACCAACTTTACCATTATAGTTTCTAAGTTGGTAAGAAGTTAGTTCAGTATTTTGAAAATATATAAAAAACCTTTTCGACTATGAAAAAAAATTTTAACAATAGGCAATGTTGTTCTTTTGCCTAACAACCGAATTTTGATTGACTGAGAACGTGTTAATCTGGACTGGTCACATCGTTCACCGCGGAATTCTGCACGAGAGGGTTTAATTATGGTTCAGATTGCTTTCGAGGTCCCTACATGGAAGTGATTTCCCAATGTCTAAGAATTGGACCAAACAAAACCTTTGAAAGATTTTGCTAATCCAATTAGAACCGACCTACTCTAAAAGCGTCGGATCTCATTGCATTTTCTGAAAATCGTGACGGACAAAATACAGTGACTGGTGTCCTTGATACTGATTTAAAGAAAATGCGTTTCCCGAAAGGAGATGCCAAGGAACATGATAGTATTCTAAAAGACTCAGGTTTTTAGACAAAAGAAGGTGTAAGTTGTTGAGATGATAATCTATCTATAGCTTGTTTTTAGCTACACATTTCATCCACTTTTTTCTCAGAGTCAATTGATTAATTAAGCCCACTAAACTTGAGATTATAGATAATATGCCTCAAATTGGCTGCCTGCTAGGGATTTTACAGAGTTCTTGAACTGTAAACTGGAGATTGGTAGTATGTTTTACAGGTCTTTTTTCCTCTTTTCTTCTTTCTTTTTCTTCTTATTCTTTAACAGCAGCTCTTACAATATAAGATTGATGATACTTGTATATATAATTAGCCTTTGTCAGACAATACTCTGCAAATTAGACTTGATTTTTTAGTTATATTAAAAAGTTATATACAGTTGTTAATCTGAATGTTTTAGCAAATGTTAGACCAATTAAGAATTTTGTCTTTGAATTGTAGAGGATTGTCTGACACCAAGAAGATGTTTAAACTTGTCTATCATATTTTTATGATATTTTCTATTAGTTAAGAGCTGCTCTCTCTCTCTCTCTACTCTCTCTCTCTTTCTCGTTCTCTTCTCTCTCTCTCTCTCTCTCTCTCTCTCTCTCTCTCTCTCTCTCTCTCTCTCTCTCTCTCTCTCTCTTCCCTCTCTAAAAAAACCAGACTTAATACATATATTTTCATATACATATATTAACATTACAAATGAAAAAGCATATTATTAAGTAAATTGAAAATTTAGGGTGATGAACCAAGGGCACCCAACCCTGGCTTCAGCCCTGCCCTAAATTAGTTAAGTCTGGGCCAATAAAAAAAGTATTCTAAAAGACACTTGTTTGTCAGTAATATTATAAAACACTTACGGCCTAGCTGAATATCACATTTCTTTATTTCTTTTGGGATCATAAACCATCTATTAACCTTATCAAAAGTCAATACTTGTATATGATTTATCCTAACAACGACTATATTCATGATAGCATCTTCATATTCATAATTTATATTTCAATAGGTTCTAACCAAAAATCTATACAAGTTTTTATCTGTGTTTGTGCTGGATAGAGAATATCATAAAAAAGAGACCCTCTAATTTTCTAAAATTTGATCAACTCAATTCATTCATTATTCTAGAATCCGTTTTAATTATTAGGCGAATAATATGAACTGTAATTTACTAAAAACATGACATACAGTCGTCACTTTAAATTTTACTAAGACGCTTAACAGTCAAAAATTATCCACGACCTTTTTGTGTGAAATGGGAATAAAAACAAATAAATATAAAACAGAAAAGTCTCGCGGTATTATTCAATTCATCTTTTTTTTAAATACACCTATTGATAAAAAATCTAAGTATTCAAACAATTCAAACACTTAAATAATGTGCATTAATAGCATACAGAACGGTCTTCTCTTCATAGGTATGTTGTAGTCCCATTAGCTATGTGGTCAAAGGCAACTAATTATGGATCAATTATGTTATTTTTTAATCGACTAAATTCTTGTGTGAGTAAATTTGTCAGATTGATTGCCACATGTAAGTTGGATTTCCATGTACTTTGTTTTTTTTTCTTTATCATAAAATAACCGGCTCGATATAAGTGTAATGTTCTTTGGGTGTAAAACAACATTTCCGAACTTAATCTTAGTAATGTTGGTAAATTTTATCACAGTAAACCAATATATTTAAAAAAAAAATCAAATGTTCAATTCAATATCAAACAATCTATGTGTGTAATAATAATGATACTACTACTACTACTACTACTACTACTACTACTACTACTACTAATAATAATAATAATAATAATAATAATAATAATTATATAATGATAATAAAAGCAATTCAAAATCAACAAATGCTCTTATCAAAGCTATGTATTTATTTAAGAAATAAAGAAATTTTCCAATGTCTTTATGAACTTGCAAAGTATAATGGGCTGTCACAAATTGTTTGCAAAAAAAAAAAATTATTTGTTATATCCGACTAACATTTTTTGATGTCATTTTGAAAACGGTTTTGAAATGCACTGCTTGTGTAACTTTCCAGAAAAATGGGTTATCCCCTGTCTGACCCCGCCCACAGGTAACTAGCATTTGAAATCTGACCCCACCCATGGCTCAATGTAGATATGAATAATTTATTAAATTTGATATAAAAACAACAAACATGTATTACATTTTAAAGTGAAAATTGAATGAACAACTATTAAAAGATGAACTTTTAAAAAAATGTGGCTGAATGAATGCCAATAAAAATTCCATTTGTCAATTTAGATAACGCTTTCCCGCATTCTGCGGTTAAAAACCTATGATGTCACTTTTCGCACGTGGAACATTGTCTTTATGAAGTTGCAAAGTATAGTCGACGTCAAATACTTTATTGAAACAAAAAATGTAATTGTAAATATAAAGAAAATCAAACATCTATGTATGTTGTATGTTTAAATACAAGAAATGAGGTACATTGTGCTGTCAGAAAATATACCATTTAGCAAAATTTTCAGCCGTCTAATTTTTATATTTTATTTAAAATTAATGTCTGTTTCCTCATGCAAAGCATTCCTTAGCTGGATTTGGATTCATATAATTTTGGAACTCTAGATTCATTATTTTTCAAACTGTTTGGCTTATGTTTTTTATCTTTCAAACTTTTCGGCCCCTAGTGTCACTGATGAGGAATGATTTTCCGAAATGTGCACATATGGTACATCAAAATTTAGCAGGTATTTGTTATATATGTACGACTGAATAAAATAGTACAAAGAGCATAGAAAAGATACATTGATAAGTAAGTATATAAAATTTACGAGGTTTGAAGGTTCTAGAAAATATAATAACAAAACAGAATAAACTTGTTCAACCGAATTATCAGAATTAATATTATCAAAGGACATTTTTGAAATTATTTCCGAAATGTGCACATCTAATACATCAAAATTTAACAGGTATTTGTGTTATATATTTACTACCCCTGAGCGGGTACCACTGCTGGAGTAATTAAACCCTTTGGGGGTATCAATTACTCAGTAGACAGTACTTTAAGCTGTCAGAAAATGTACTATTTTGCAAAATTTTTAGCCGTCATAATTTTTGAAAATTTATTTAAAGCTAAGGTTTGTTCCCTCGTGCAAATCATTCCTTAACTGGATTTGGCTTTGGATTCATATAATTTTGGAACTTTAGAAACATAAATTTTCAACATCAAAATTTAACAGGTAATTGTGTTATATATTCATTTTTAAACAAGTGGTTTCAGGAAGGCATTTTTAAGATTTGAGGTCATCCTTATTTGTAGAAGAATTCCAGTGAAAAATCATTGAGAATGTTAAATATTTTGGGACAGACGCTATAAAAAGACTTGATAGTAATCAAGTTCTGCCGAGAACATCTACACAACATTTGCAATTGACTGATTTAATTTTTTTTTGTTGAGATTAGATTTAAAATAGAATTTAATAGCAGAAACGATGTAACTAATGTTTTTAAAGCTAGGAAATGTTACAATTTGTATATAACGCTTCAGCGTAGAAAAAAAAAATTCCGGTTCCAGTTGTAAGTATCATCGTTAATATAAGAATCCAAAAAGTTTTTGTACCCTTGACTTGCGACAGTTCTTTTGTCATTTAGTCACTTTTCTTTTATTTACGATGCATTTATTAATTTTTTCTTGTTAACTTTTAGGCATGACTCGAAATAAATCAATGAAATATCAGGCTAAGCCCACAGCAATATTCATTTCGAAATTGGTAAGAATCTGGTAATCGTAATGTATTTTCTTTTTCTTAAAATAAAGAATTGCCAATTCTTCCTTGTGTTTGCGAATTTATAGTTATTGCTGTTTGGTGTAATCCTGTTCAGTGTAATCTAAAACCGTCGTACTTTCTTGTACACATATAATTAGACTACCAGGTGCTTATATGTTATAAACGGTATATAGATAAAGTACAACAGTAATTTTTACTAATGGAATATGAAGGGCAAAAAAATATACTGCTACAAAAGTTAAATAATTTTTTCATAAATACCAGAAAAAGAGCAGTTTTGTAAATCCTCAACTGTTTACAATTTTTCGAGTGCCGATGCGACAATAAAAATTACAGGAAAGAGTAAGTAATTATACAGCGTTTACGACGACCAAATACTTTTCTCTACGTAGTTTTATCATTGCTACTTTGTCATGAAACTCTACATTTTAACTCTGCATAGAAACAATGCAACAAACACTTTTTGTGGTAATTATAAACAAGGTTATTAATATAAATATTATGCTTGATGATTTAAAAAGATCCTTACGCTTGTTATAGGGATCGATGTAAACTGAAAATTGTAACATAATTGTCATTATTTAAACAAAATATATATATATATATATATATATATATATATATATATATACAAAGGCTTTTGCAGATGTAAGAAAAGATAACAAGATCATATTTAACAGGTTTTCTCTTTTAAAAACTCAATTTACAACATAAATTTCGGCAAATTTTAAAAGAAAACAAAATTACTCAAAGTACTGAAAGTACTGTAAGAAGTTTTGATTTGATTCATTGATCGATTAACTTTTCACGTTCCGATCAAGAATGAATCATTTATATTAGCACCCTTTTAAAGATTTACAAAAGTATATGACCTTTGAAATACATTTCGAACAATGAGATTGTTCTTTAGCATGCCGTGCAGTGAAAATGGTTTTCTTTCACGTGTTGTGTTTTTTGTTTTTATATGTTTAGTTGTTGGCGAAAGAAAAGTCAGTATATTTCAGTTTCAAATCTTTATCAGACCTTAGCCCGGCTAGTTTGAACCCCCACATCCCTCATACGCAGCAAGCACTTTAACTTCGAGTAAAATTTCAAATATTGATGCAAAGTATACCAAAATTTTCATTCTAAAAGTGTATAATTTGTCACAATAAAAGATTGAAAAATGCCTTATAGAAGTATGAACCAAAATGTAGGAAAAATTTGTAAGACAAAAGTAATTATATTCGTTATATAAAAAATAAGTGACACAGATATTAAGTTTTTAGTTGAATTGTTTAGTAGTTTATAAAACAGAAACAAATTAAAAGTATAATTAAAAGTTCCAAAACTACAAACAAGGCTTGTGCAACCAATGGACAAATTTTGACTGCATCCAAGTGAAAATAGCATTTGGTTATTTATTGTATTTGATTTATTAATGATCGAGTTCCCTCATGCAAAGCATTCCTTAGCTGGATTTTGATTAATATAATTTTGAAACTTAACATTTATTATTTTCAACTGTTTGGCTTATATATTTTTTATGTATCAAACTTTTCGGTCTTAGTGTCACTGATGAGGAATGAATTTCCGAAATGTGCATATCTGGCACATCAAAATTTAACTGGTATTTGTATTATATATTTGATACATTATTTAAATTATCCAGAGGTCATGCACAAGGTCAAATTTTATCTGCGGAGTCGTATATACCAAAACCAATGTAATGCTAATGTCACAAGGTTATAAGACTTATTGTATATCAATGTAGAGTTTGACACATTTGGACCTTAAAAAAAGAAAAAAAAGAAAGGAAGAAAAAGAAAAAATTCGTGGCAGGGATATGGGTGGCAAAGAAATACTAATGAAACTTAGTTTTAGTTAAAATGTAGATATTTTGATACAACGGAAACTTCTGAGTGCTTTTTTACTATGTTTCTAAGTTGTAAATGTTCTGAATTCCAAATTTGCAAGCAAGTCTCGTTTGATGGAAATACCTGTGTACGTTATTTTATGAATGGGACTTCAAGAAGAACACTTTGTAAATATCCGATAGTCTGTATTTCAAAGGAATTTCAGTCTTTTTATGATTAATATTTGCGCTAATGAACAATCAAAAGTTATTCTGCACCAAAAACCTAATTTGCTCCTAAATAGAAACATCCAATTACATTACTCTGATATCTTTGCCAAACTACACAATGATTTTCATTCTGCTGATTTGTATTTGCTCCACTAGAGGTAGATAATTTTGTCTTACAAAAAGTATTCCATGTGGCAGAAAGTACCTTTCTATTTGATTTTCGCTTCCTTTACACTAATGTTTATTTTGCTTTACCTCTCTTTCTTATTCCATTGACAAAATATACACTATTTAAACTCTCAATAACGGTGAAAGATGAAATGTTTTGATATTTTTTGCACATCGAAATTTAAAATCATTAGTTTGATGTAAATTTAACATATTTATCTTGATTTTACTGAACCGTTAATTGAGACACATTTTCAAATATAAGCCTGTTAAAAATATGCATTTATGTTTTCAATAGTATTTTGATCAATTATTCATTTTTTTTTGAAATTGGAGATTATTTGAAAAAACTCGAAATAGTTTAAATTATATATACTATTATATGAGCATGATAATAACTGGTATTTGTGTTATATATATATATATATATATATATATATATATATATATATATATATATATATATATATATATATATATATATATATATATATCCGTTATATATATTCTAAAGAATACTTTTAAACTTTTGTATCTCAATACTTTCCAAATACTGTTCAGATTGTTATATAAAAATTAACTAAAAAATAATGTACAATTTGTTTTTTCTATATTGTAGAATTTAAGTGGCAATTTTTCAACTAAAGATAGTTTGGAAGTAACTACGACTTTTGCAACAACTGATCAAAGTATATATTTAGTATCTACTGGCATACATGCATTGGTAAACTTATTCATTATAACAACGAACTCGTTTGTTGCTGTTTTTCTCTGCAGAGTGAAAGATGCAAAGCTATTGGACAAAGTAGCGATGCTACTCTCTCTTAGTTTCTGTGACATAATCCTCGGGATGGGTGGGTTCTTCTTGAGCGTTTTAAAATTGTTTCCCATCTTCTTTAACAAAATAACCTGTGCTTCAACTTTCATTTTAATTGAAGTTGGTCTTATTTCGTCAGGTTATCAAACATTTTTTATTTGTTTTGAAAGGTGTCTTGCAGTAAAAAGTAAGACCGTTCAGAAAAAGATATTCAGTCGTGGTAAACGTTACATTATTACCTTCTCTATGCTTACTATCCTCACTATCACCTCAGTACTTGCAAAAATGTTGACAGTTAAACATTCCCAACATTGCTCTTTGCCTGGTATTTATGGAGAATATAATTATTCTGTTATAAGAATTAGTATATTTGCTTTAATAAGTCCTTCAATGATAATAACTGTGGTTTTATATCTGTACACAATTTATAGTATTAGAACACGATGTCGTTCAGTAGCTCCTGTTCCTGGTAATATGAATGCACAGGGTATTAATGTTGCCTCATCAAGCAAAGAGCAAACATATATGCACAAACAAGAGAAAAATTTACATTTTAATGCCAAAAAGAAGCGGCTGAAAATAACCCAGAGCGAAGGAACCAAGACAAATAAAGCAGTACAACGAAACACGACCAAAATTAGAGCAACAAAAATTATTGGAATAATCATTTTGACAATGATCCTCACAACGGGTAGCGGGAATTTATATATCCTTGTCGAAACATTTTGCAGAAAATGTAATTTCTCAGTTGCCTTGAGAACATTATTTGTAACTATTATGTTCTTTAATTCTGTTATAAATCCTTTTATATATACATTCAGTATTTATGAATTTAGAAAATCAATTGTAAGTTGTTTGACTTTTAGGACAAATGTAGTCATAGTGGTTTAGATATTGATAGTTTGTGAGTTTTGTTTTTCTTGTCTATAGCGTTGGATATTTGAATAAATATGTCAAATAAGGGTAAAGCTATTTTCTTTTATTTTATCGATTTCAAGAACATGTTTAATATTTAAAGACGCTAAAGAGTTTCATTGACAAGCGCAATAGATTTCTGCATTAAAAGATTACAATAACTCGATATGTGAAAATGAAAATTTTCTTTTGTTTTTGTGATATAGTTGAACTAAAATCAAGCATTGGTAGCTGAAATCAATGTTTCTTCAAATAACAAAAGCAACCAATAAAAAATCGGAATCATTTATATACATGTTGAGATCAGTGACAATAAATTTAACTCTTGAATATTAACTGTTAGTGTACCTAATGACATAATTCACTTAATGATGCAGCTTTAACTACCTTGGTGGTACGTAGCCTCCTCACACTTGGCTCGAAATATACGTTGTTTAAAATAAGAAATGAACTTTACCTTTGGAATGAACTGAGAATCTGATGACAGTAAGCTAGATAAAGAAAGGTGTTTGGGCAGCTCCATGTAACTGCAAAAATCTTGTCCGATATTTCAGATATACAATTCAGTCTTTCATAATGGCACAATAAGATTTGTTATAAGATATAATTAATATCTATTTGTACCTCTTAATTAATTCTTAAAATATTATTTTATCAATATAAAGTGATTATTATTACGATCTGTGTTGATTTGTTTGACTTAAGTTTACTCCTATTAACCAATAATAAATGGAAATTCTAAAAGCTTGTGACAACTTGATAAAATGTTATTTATCATTTTGGAGCAGGCGCGGAAGTTTAGCATGTATAAAAACAATGACGTCAAAAGAAAACGTATTCGTGTGAGAACGATAACAGATTCTACAAAGAAAAGAACACTGGCCAGCTGGAACAAACTGATTGTTAGAAATGGAATAGTCCAGGCTGTAAATAAAACAGCAGTTTGGCTTGGATAGGAATGATAAAGTGGCCGAATTGTTTTGAACATATGCTTTTTTGCTGTTTGTTCACGTTGCCTTCTTTGCGAAAAAGAATCGCGTGATAAATGTTCTAAAAAATATATTTGGTAGAGAGTTCCCAGTGAATTGTAACGTAAGTATAGGTTTTGTCATGGAAACAAGTATTACGAATTACATTTTTCATGAGAGCATAGTTAAGAAAAAATTTGCCGTTTATATCTTATGCAAAGGAAAACTTGATGCTGCTTTAAGCGATTTTAAAGAAGAATTGCTTCAAAAATAAAAATGAATAACTGTATTTTTAGATGCATGTTGTAGACTATCATTTTAGAGAACAGGATTAAATATCGTTTAATCAACACAATCTGCTTTTCCTGTAAATAAAATATCCATACGTAATGTACATTTGATGACCAAAAGATATTTAGCAATGTTAAACATTGAAAGAGAAGAGAATGTAACATTTATTAAAACAAATTTCATATTGTCTATCAAACCACTGTTCTGGGCATGGTCCAATCCAATGTGCATAAAATAGTGCACAAAAATATTACTAAATAGATAGTGTTCATGTAGATTGGAAATAGTCATTGTTTTGATATTAACTCCTTATGAAAGGCAGGCAACCAACTTCATAAACAAGGATATATACACTCTTTTTTCGCCCGCTTCAGACGGATTTTTTAAAAATAAATTTGCTTAAAAATCCAAGTTTAGTTTTCGTATCAGTGTGCTTATACAGTAGAGTATGTCACAAGGTCTTTTAATTTCTCTTTCCACTATAAAAAAGGGTAGATTTTGCAATCACTCGCTCTCGATTACATCCGATAAAAGGATTGGGAAACACTCTTATCGCAGAGATTGTACAAAGTTACCGATTTTCATTTTTCTGCCATTGATATGACACATTTCTTTAATTAGTATCAACTTTACTGATGTTCCTGTTATTAGAAAGCTTCACGTGCTTTCTGGTAGCCACTTAATGCCAAAAACACTAAAATAATAGGAGAAAAATCACTCAAACACTTATCAACACGGGTAAATACTTACTGAACTTTCTATAAGCACCCTGTTTTCGTTTTCGGTTGCACAACGCCAGTGGCTTAGAAACCACAGCGATCTTTAATTTTGTTTGACTTGCCATAATCTTAGAATCTAATTATTTTAAATGGCATCAAGACGAACCGGGAAGATGTATATTGGTTTTGATCTTCTGTGTTCATGCAAGCAAACGTTTCATATCTAGTATGGTTTTGAATGATTATGACCATATTTATTGTCGGTCATACCTTCCGTTACTGAAGGTTACCTGTGTTTACAAGTGTAGGACCTATTGTAATTATGTCATCCCTTATATTTTTGGAACAAGTTTTTGTTAAAGACAACATTTAAATGCGACATTTTTTTTCATTTGCAAAAGAAGAAAAGCTAATGTAAAATGTTAACACGACAATCATAATAATAAACTATTACCTAACACAGACAAGGATGAATGGAAATACGCTCGCAGTAGGGATAATCGTTTCCGACAATTATTTGAAAAAACGTGATCTTGACTTATGCGTAAAGCACAATTACACCCCTAATGCGCATTCTTTTGGCTACATGTAATAGATCAGACCTTGCAGCTGCTTTTTAGGAAACATTATGGTCGATCTAGGGTGGAAAAAAGTTCGAGAAAGAAACTGCTTCAGAAACCATCACTGACGAATTTTAAACGGAAAACACGTCACACATTTAACAATTTATTTTCAAATAATGAACAAATCTAAGAATACTAAATATATATATAATAGGATTTAGTACAGAATTAAAAAACAAAAATGTTGCCATAATTGTTCTCATGTCAACTTAGAAATTACATTTTGTGCATAATGCCTCGACAGCGAACTATTAATTCCCGTTGTGGGTATCGTTGTCAATGAAATAATTTCAGAAAGAGCAAACTTGCAGATGTTCATCTGTCAACATTTTTGCAAAATCTGAGGCAAATATTTTCTGCGAATGTAACTTTATAAATTCTTATTAATTGTAATATGAAATATGACTCCGCCAATGTTTTTCTAATTGCGCATAACTATCGAATCCTTTAAACTTGCAAATGTGAAAAGTTTAAAGTTAAAAAATGACTACTTTGATAAATTAAAGGGTTAACATAAATAGATTTTTAAAAAGAAGTACGTTTATTTACACTGTTTTTCTTACTTATTCCAAAACAAACGTTGAGGATCTGCATTAAAGTCCTTGTCCAAACCACAATCCAAAAAAAAGAAGTAAAAATCATGTTTTACAATATGAAAAAAAAATCCAATTGTTTGCAACTCATTTATAGTGTTGAGCTGTCATGTACATCTTTGTATGAAATTTCCCCTTTGTTTGGTATTTAAAACATCCTTATCATATATTATATAAGTACACCTGGATTCAAACCACAAAAAAGAGTGAAGCAAAAGCTGTATTACTGTATTAATTTTATTGTTTTCAAGAACACAAAGTTAACCTTTTGTAATGCTTAAAAACTTAAACTCAAAACAAGACTAAAAGTTTAAAGATATATATATATATATATATGTGTGTGTGTGTGTGTGTGTGTGTGTGTGTGTGTGTGTGTGTGTGTGTATTAAATTGCAGCTTAACTTTTTCTTTTTGTTCAAAAGGAAATTTAAAAATAAAAATTTCTAACAAAAATAAACAATTTATATAAAATAACGCTGTGAACATGGTAAATAAGGTAATACCATACAGCATGAAAAACAACATACGTCACTTCCGGTTTCACACTAAAAATTCACCAGGAAACACGGGTTTTTGTTCTCTTTCAGAACTTGATCTATACTACAAAAACATTTGGCTGCATAAGACAATTAAAAAAAGTAAAATTTGAATAGATATTAGACGTTATATAAATTGTGTTCATCTGTTCTTGCAATCTCCTTTTTAGCAGTTTTATCATTTTCTTATATAGAATATGTAACTGATGCATTGGCTTTTGATCAATGTTCGTTTTTCAGTTACAGATTTGTATTTCCTTTTATCGAATGCCTATGGTTTTAAAGCAGTACTAACTCGATGGCTAAATAGAAGAGCATTCGCCTCGAGGCCTTGTGTTAAATCTCCACCATCATACGCTTTCTAACCTTGCTCGCGGCATATAAGCAGGGAGTATCAACGGGTTCACCCGGTGCAAGGACAATTTACTGGGAAAGTGTAAAATGAATAACAAATACCAGTTAAATTTATCTTTAAACTTATCTTCCGTTTAAAATCTCGGTATATTAGCGTCTTTACAAACCACCGCCTTGAGTGTGAGAGCCTAAAGTACATACTCGCACAACACGTGTAAAGACAAACTTGTTCTTAGATTATTCAATGTCGATTGATTAAGTTGTTATTTTCGTGAATAGCTGAATTTTTGATAGTGCGGGCTTAATCAACATTACAACCAAGCAAACGAATGTATCAGACAATATAAATCTTTATAATGAAGCAAATACAGAACAATAATGAAATCAAAGTTTGTAAAATCATTGATATGATTTTGCCCTATTAAAGAGTTTTAGCACTATTGAATTTTGATGTTATATTTCACCGTGAGGCTCAAGTAGCCAATATTCATAAAAATTTCATCTTTCACTAATGATCATGAGACGTTTATATTTAACAGTTGTCAAACTCGTATATTTTACTCTTAGTCAATCTATCAACAATCAGTGGTCTCATTTAATAGGCAGTACTTTTTTGCTTTCAGAAAATGTACCATTTAGCAAAATTTTCAGTCGTCTAAAATTTGAAATTAATTTAAAACTAAGGTTTATTCCCTCATGCACAGCATCCCTTAGCTGGATTTGGATTTATATAATTTTGGAACTTTAGATTCATTATTTTCAACTGTTTGGCTTATATTTTTTATCAATCAAACTTTTCGGTTTTAGTGTCACTGGTGAGGAATGAATTTCCGAATTGTGCACATCTGGCACATCAAAATTTAACTGGTGTTTGTATTATAAATTAATTACTGTTTAGCGTGAAACTTCTACAGCCAAATGTCATAAAAAGGATCTTTTTCTTATGAGACTCTGACTGGTGGTCGTCAAAATCGCTCTTAAAAAGTAAATATTGAAATCTAAATTTTCAAAACCACCGATTTTTTGCCAAAAATTAATTTTACTTTTTGTCATGTTTTAAATTTTTTATGCTGAATAACGAAATTTCGATCCTCGCATCTTTCAGTGTTAACCTTAAGACATAAAAAAAACTAACTACATCTTTATCGTGAATTAAAACAGCAAATGGTCAAAGTTTATTATAAGACTCATACAATTGATTGCCTGTTTAATCTATCTTTTACAGTTTACTTGACACGTCTGGAAATGGTATTTGTCAAAGTTGGATATATATATATAACACAAATACCAGTTGAATTTTGATGTGCCAGATGTGCACATTTCAGAAATTCATTCCTCATCAGTGACACTAAGACCGAAAAGTTTGATAATTAAAAACATAAGCCAAACAGTTGGAAATTATTGAATCTAAAGTTCCAAAATTATATTAATCCAAATCCAGCTAAGGGATACTTTGCATGAGGGAACAAACCTTAGTTTTAAACAAATTTTACAATTTAAGGCAGCTGAAAATTTGGTTAAATGGTACATTTTCTGACAGCACAAAGTAATGCCTACTTAGTTATGGATACCCTCGGGGAGTTTTACTCCACCAGCAGCGGCACCCGCTCAGGAGTAGTAAATATATAACACAAATTCCAGTTGAATTTTGATGTGCCAGATGTGCATATTTCGGAAATTCATTCTTCATCATTTGATACTGTGTCTTGAGACATCTACAACCAAATGTTGTTAAACCGACTCTTGTATTCTTTATCTTAGGACTCTTAAAAACCAGTGGTTGTCGAAAATGAAAAACGAAAGATTTTTAAAAAAAATCGATTTTTGTTAAGTGATATATTTTATTTTTAAAAGTAACACTCCTACAAACAAAGTTCGTCAAATCTCCATTATGACTGTTTACTGTGACAATTCTGCAACACATTCGTCAAAATAATTGCATCATTTTTCGTTTACCGTTAGACACACTACAGCATATAGTCGCCAAAACATATTTGTTCCTGTTGACCGAAAGTCATTTACAACAGAGGATCGTAAATAGATATTTTGGTGTTTATCGTGGTAACCATAAAACCCTTGTTAGTCAAATCTCGTTTATATTGTTAACCTCGACTCTTGTGAGATTCGGTTATCGATATGATCTTATCAAATTGTCTCTATTCTTTTCTATTTATCGTGTAACTTCTGCAACAGATGGTATTAACATCGCATTTTAATTGCATTTTGAGATACCTCTGAAACCGATGTCAGTCAAAATCGATTTTGATATTTCTATCGTAAGTCGTCGAACAGATGATTTTTAAAATGGCATCTTTGTTAACGTGACACTCGTGAAATCGATGCAGGCCAAAATCGAATCTGTTACAGTTTATTGTGACAATCATGAAAAAAACGGTAGTCAAATCCGTTATTGATCATTGTGACATTCATGCAACAATTCGTTATCACTGATCTTTCACGTTCAATCGTTATAGTCTATTACCAATGTCACGTTTGATCGTTATAGTCTTATTACCAAATGCACCACTGCCGTAGCTCAGTGCTCGTTCCGTGAGTGGGAGGTCGTGGGTTTGAACCCCGAGCGGGTCTGATTCAAGACTTAAAATTGGGTAGTGACTGTTCTTTCGCCAAGCACTCGGAATAACGAAATGAAAGTCAAGGTTCTTTCGGATGGAAACTTAAAATAAACGAGGTCCCATGTCATGGTAGTCATAGCACGATGAGGAACCCTGCTGTATGTATCCATCAGCGCAACGCACAGTAAAAATTTCAGCACTTTCGCCTATTGGTGGCAACATCTCGATATAAGTCAAATCTTCCTGACTGGGACATTAAACACCAATACTTAACACTACTCACTCACTATAACCAATGGTCACAAGTATACAAAATTGCACAAATTGTAATCTAAACTGTTCATCGTGTCATGCAAACACGTTTATTTATGTTTATGTTGACACTATAAGTAATGGTTATCACATATATATTATATACTAATGGCTTTTATTTTACATTTATGACAGATCAGAGAGAATGCAATAAAGGTAAAGTAAATCAATAATAAAAGGAAATAAATACCTAGAACGAGAAAATAAAGTAATCAAGATAAATTTTTTAATTGTGATATAAGTGAAAATTGGTCATAATAAAGTTTTAAAAGATAAATATAAATTTCTAATAGATACATAGTTTTCGGATCAATATAATGGAACGACACAGGATAATCCGAGATGTTCTCAATACCCTGAAAATACAAAATATAAAAAATAGATTATTATATAAATGACAATATGCTTATTCGTGAATTAAACCTCCAAGAAAAAAAGCAAATATCAACTGAAATCTGGTCGGAATTGCTTGAAATGTTGATTTAAATAGTAAATAGAAGTATGCTCAAATAAAAATTACTTGTGCACGATAAATGTTTTCAATGACTTATGCACTTTTTTCAATTGCGTATTTGACTTGCATTTTTTGAGTTTATTATTTTTTCTCTACCTTTATCGTGTATATATTTAACACACATACTTGTATAGTTTTGATGTGCCATATTTGCAAATTCCCTCATTAGTGACTTGAGGACTACAAAGTAGCTAAATTAAAAGAAAAGCCAAACATTTGAAAATCAATTAATCCAAAGTTCAAATATTAAATAAATCCAAATGAAGCTAAGGAATGATTTGCATGAGGGAACAAACCTTATTTTAAAATAAGTTTCAAAAATGAAGACAGCTTAAAATTTTGCAACATGTTTTTTGTTCCGACAGCACAAAGTACTGCCTTCTGAGTTAAGGATACCTTCAGGGAAAATCACTTGAATTGTATCACAATAACAATTGAAAAATAAAAATATCGATCAATTGAAGAGAAGTGCTAAACGAAAACTCACCAGTCGAAACGACAAATGTTATTTAAGTAATATCTGTTATCTTATAATAATAATAATAATAATAATAATAATAATAATAATAATAATAATAAGAAGAAGAAGAAGAAGAAGAAGAAGGGAATAGATTACTCCTGTTAACAATAACTGAAGCAAGTGTAGTAACTGCAATGCTTTAGGACTGATCATATTTTATTATTATTATTATTATTATTATTATTATTGTTATTGTCATTATAATTATTATGAAAGGAAAAGATAATTCAAATTGATTAAGGAATATTATAATCACTTACTGTCTAGCTTACTACATCCGCAAGGTGCAAAGTCAAATTGAGAATAAAAGGAACATGTTATTGTGGTAAGTCACATATATTCCGTATAAGTTTGGATAAATCCAAATATGAAACAGAAGATAAAGAATCAGTCGTATCTTTTATTTCAAGCTCAATTGGATTGATTACATCACATATTCTCCAAATTTGGGATTATTTAGAGACAGAACTTTATATAAATATCTGTATGTGAAGTTGTATTATTTGGCGATGATTTCATAAACGGAAGCGAAGGGTTCTAACTTAAAATTGAAAAAAAATTCAGTCTAATTTCTACTTGCTTCGATTGTTTACACTTATACTAAAGTCAAAGTGCATAAAAATTTGATTTGGACTTAAAGGAAGTATTTATACAAAATCAACAAATAAAAGCTGCTGAAAAAATGGTTTGGATTTGTTACATTTTTTAATGAAAACGACTTTCACATTCATATCTTAAAATGACATTTTGTATATATATATACCTTCTTTGCCCCATGTGAATCAAAGGAATAATACCATTTCGGTTAATTCCCAAATACATGTATCTGAACAACAAAGCATTGAAATCTCGACCTCCCTTTTGAATCTATGGAATCTCCTACTTGTACTCCTTATTTCTCCATGCATCTACCCATAGCAGCATCTTCACCTGCGCCATCTGTCCTACATTTATTTGTAATTGATGGTGTTGCACTGTATCGCTTTAAAGCAGCTTTAATCAAAACATAACCAGAACCGCCGCTAAAGAACCCATTCTTATTCATTGCCTGAAAACGATGACCAAAAATATATAAGTTCACTTGTATTCTTTGAGGAAAGTATCGCAAGTTTTCAACAATGACGTAAGTGTTATCGTCTGCTTTCATAAACCAATCTGCATCATCAAAGTGGTTTTTCTAGATATCATTTCATGCAAAAAATAATTTGGCTGTAAAATATTGTCGTCCCGCAGTAGTATTTACGCCAATTGTAAGAAACATTTTGTTTTCCACTGAGCTAAAGAAAAGTAAAACATTACAGCGTCTTCCCCATGTTTGTTTTACATGGATTGTTCTGGAGTATAAATATTGTTATCCAGTTAATACCCATACCAGTATTTTAACCTTATCTGTTAGGTTTTTAATATAAATTTCGTCGTCAAAAATATCTGATGAATCTACAATATATTTGTAATGAAGACAATAACTAGTAATCCATTAAGTTTGTCTCTTAAATAACGTTCATACCTTACCTTAAGAACTGGTCTGAACTATCTTATTTGTTAGCGTCGTTCTTAAGTGTAAAAATGGGTTTATTTGAAATATGTTTTTTCAGTGCAATTTTGTTTTTCAAAAATCAACAATAAACTGATAAGTGTATAATATTGTAACCACATTGTTGCAGTTCATATTTGTTACAACAATCTCATGAAATCATTGAAATAAAAAATGTTCTTACTGCGTAAACTAAATAGTATTCGTCCGGTTTCCATGTTTTAAGTAGCGAAATATATAAATGTCGTTGATAATTGATTGTTCCATCAATTTGTCTCAGCGTTGAAAAAAATTTGCGGATAAAAAAAGTGGGCACTAGATAAAACTTCATTCAACATTTTCTCTAAGAATATTTTGTTTACATGGTACATAATGACATTTTAAAACTGGTACACGCAGAATTCTATCATCCTAAGGGTTGACCAACGGTCATTTTAAAGTGCAGATTTTATTAATTTTGACATTTAAAGCCTAACCTCAAAGAAGCAGACCAACTGTCATTGCAATGTGCAGATTTTGATCAGTATTGAATTTAAGGCCAATTTTAACAGTTTACTTAAATACAGTGGATTAAAAAAGAGTAAGTTTCAAGTCGATTCTTCAAAAAAAAAAAAAAAAAAAAAAAACCGAAGCAGCTGTTAGTTGAAAAAGCCGCTGTGCAAAAAGTAAATCAACATCTTTTTAATGCTGTGATTAGATTCGAAATAAAGCGGTAACTTTATCCGTAAGTATGCGCTTAAAATCTCTCTGCCAGCCACCTAGTTGCCTTATCTAAAATTAAGATTTAGGTAAGGATATGAATAGCTGATAAAGGGAGGGACAGTTATGAAAGTAAAAAGCAGTATGAGACAGGTAACTTTTAGAAGGAAGTGATTATTTTTTGGAAAATACTACCTTTATTTCGAAACAGAAAATGCAACCAAAACTAAAATCAATATTTTGGGGGGGGGGGGGGGGTAATTTCTATTAAAACACCATATTTTGCATCCATTCTGGAGATATTGTAGCTTGAAGTGTCTCGTAGAAAGTTTAGGTCCAAAGTGGACAGCCGTGGTTTTGGGTCGTTGGAGTTGCTATATGAATGAAAAACTAGACTAAAATGTTTTGTTCTGTGTTAATTAACATGACTTGGTAAAATGTTTATATGCCAGAATCATGAAAAACATTAATCAGAAAGTTTAGCATTGGTAACTGAATAAACTCAAAACAAGATATTAATTTTTACAAAATCTGTTTTGTGATATATCAAAATTAAACAAAATTAAAGGAATTTAATCACTTTCTGGTATTTCTTCGAATTGATGAAACTAAACCTCTTTTAGTCATCATGGAATGCGTCAAAAAATTCAGTATTAAATATGATGCCATGACTTGATATACAGCTACAATGATTACAACAAATACCACCATCATTAATGTAACCGCCTTCATCCCCATTTTTATCAACGCTGGTCCACACGATTTCTAAATGATAAATTATACTATGTGTGATCCCATAAACAGTCAGATAATATGTCACTGAATTTTGTATTATAATATTTATATTACGATTTTATTTAATAATGAAAAAATGATGGAAATATTGATTGAATATTTTGATAAAGTATGTTTTTGTAACAGTTGAAGTAATATCCAACAAAAGGCGTTCTGCAACATGTGTTTTTTTTTTTATCATGTTAAGATTTTGCTTTTTGAGAAGGGGTTTATTAAAGATCGTAACCTTATACTGCATTTTGTCTACAATTGATTGTTACTGATGAAAATATAAAATAATACAGATATCTTTATCAGAGCAACCGTCATTATATATCAATCGTCTAAATGATATTAAAAATTAATTAACTCATAACGTGTGACAGATTGTTCATAAGTAAACAAGAACTTAAAAACGTGCACCATACAAATGTATGGTTTTATAGCACTGGAAGACGGTAATGTGTTTGTTAATAACTCTATATCTTTGTCATTACATAGAATGTGTTTTCTGTAGCAACTAAACGTAGCTAATGAACTGATTTTTTTATTTAAAATTAGATGTATGTAGCTGACACATATACATAGATACAAATATCGCCGTTTGTTTTATTACCCTTGATGATTAGAGTAGCTAGAAAACGGCATCTTTGAGCTACATGCTTAATGTCATATATATTGTCTGAAAATGCAATAACTCTATGAGGCATAATAAAAAGACACTGAAAAATCCATCGAGCAATATCGGTATATTTTTGATGAACACACACACACACACACACACACACACACACACACACACACACACTTTTTTTTTGCAGAAATAGCGAATCTATTAAAGAAAAGGTCCTAGAGGCAAATGAAATAGACAACATTAATTTAAATAACCCTTTTTTTTAAAAAAAAGATTGAAGAACCTAATGCTTTCAAGAGTATATAAATATTCAAAATAATGTTTATATTTATATTACGGCTTATTTGAAACTATTCAAAGTCAAGATGGAAAGTTTGAAAGAATTATGAAAAATCACCAGTTAATATTTTTAAGTTTTACTATTTAAAATGCCTTGTTTGTTACATTGTCAATATTAATGTATTTTTTTTTCAGTTGTACATACCCTATATACACCGGTAATGAACAAAAAACCTATCTGCTAATACTCGGTTATTTCCGACACCCCTCGTAATTTTCCGGAGACCTTATTGAAGACGGAGTTAAGATTCTAATGACCTATATGCTACAAAATGTTTACACAAATATGTATGAAGCACTGTTTCTATATTTATTCAGTATTTTAACATAAGCATAAATCTTAACATAAGCATAAATCGATTTTTGGATATCCATTCATCGATTTTTGCATATGGAAAAATAGTCGGTATTTTTGCATGTGAAAATCGAATTATGGATATCCAAACATCGATTTTTGCATATGTAAAAATATTTGGCATTTTTGAATATGCAAAATTTGAAAATGCTGAGTTATTATCCCAATTATCAATCCCGAAGGAAATATTTTCCGGTATATTGTATGAATAATATTTTTCTCTTGTTACAGATAAAAATCGGTAATTTTCTTTATGGTTAATAAATGCACTTTCCCGTCAATATTAGTAAACAAATATAAGCCTTTGCTTTTTTAAAAACTAAAGTTTTTATAACAATACCACGCGACGCTTCGCGGTACAAATCCAACATGGCTGTTAGAGATAATAAACGGAAAGAATGTACAGTTGGATAGTATATAGAGGAGTAAATCAAACGCATTGAGGTGTTTGAAAATTGAAGTGAGACATGTTGAGGACAAAGCTGTCGATATCATATCAGATATTGAGTTAGTTGCCATGTTACTAACCGACGTAATAATAAAAAGAAGTAGACCCGCACTAAATAGTTGGGGAAAAATCATTTCACACTCGCGATTTATGGATATGTTTAAAACGATTTTTACATTTGCAAAATTATTTTTGGATATCTTAAAATAGTTTTAGATATGTTAAATTCCATCTTTGGATAACCATAAATGAATTATGCATATGCTAAAATAGTGGATAAATATAGATACGGCGCCTCATAAATATGGACCTTTCGGAGGAATTGAAAGTTTTATTATAAGTCAAAACGGTACACTGCTTGATGAATCATCACAAAAATTAAAAATGAAATGCTTCCAATTAAATCGATTATGAAGCAATTGTTATAATAGTTGGTGTGAAGAGAAGGTCGACTGAATAAGTTACCCAGCATGTAATATAGGTTTCACAATGTTATATAACTTAGAATTTTAACAAAACTTTGATGACTTAAATCAATGATAATTGGCTTTACATTTAACTGAAAAGCAAAAAATATTTTAAAAAATACAATGTAGAATACTTAGCTAATCAGGCGATACAGAATAGAGCACAAACAAGTGGAATGATGAGAAATATAAATAAATGAATAATTGAATAAATAAATAAATAAATAAATAAATAAATAAATAAATAAATAAAAGTATATATACATAATTAAAAGCGATTTATGTATACAAAAAGAAAGATCCTACGAGGTCCGCTTTTATTATTATTATTATTATTATTATTATTATTATTATTATTTGTTTTTAGTATTATTATAATATATGATAATAATAAAACAGATGGGGAAGTTACTGGTTAAGACAATCAATTACGTAATTTTTTAAATAAATGCATAGGTGTTCAGTGTTGTCCAAATGTTTTGTTGTTTAATAAAATCCACACACACACACACACACACACACACACACACACACACACACATATATATATATATATATATATATATATATATATATATATATATATATATATATATGCATTGCATTTTAAATAAATTTTCTTACAATCCCCCCAAATAGAAAATATCAGATTAATGTAGTGTAACACACTTGCAACATTAAAAGGTCTAAAGTAAAAAAAAAAATTAATTATTTCCCTTTGAATACGTTGAATGATTCAATTCCAATTACACTTTAAATTTATATATCTTAATAACAGCCAGCTTTTGTGTAAGTGGATAACACTGACCTTTTTGGCTATGAATGGCACTTTACAAACGAACTGTTTGTGTAATTTTTAAATATTTTTTACTTAGTAATTGTTGCTGACTAGGTGATCGCCATTAATGGATGTCGTTTTTTACTATTTTAGTTACGATGTTTAATCATATATGCCAGATAACTGTATTTGTGCCTTGAGATAAATACTTATAAAATAGTATAATTTTTTCTTATACTTGTTAGAAATGCTTTGTTCTAATAATATTTCGGAGCATCTATCACACCATTTTTTATACAATTTTCAACACCTTTTATTTTAATATGAAACCATAGGCCTTTACCAATGTATATAATGTTTAGCGTGTCTGTTTGCTTAACGTGTTTGCCAAACAAAAAAAAAAAAAAAAAAAGGTTCATGGCAATGTCAACATCCTTTGAGAGGAGATAAGGTTATAATTTATATCATTATGTATTTAGTTTCTTGTAAACAAAGTTTCAACTTTCTTAATTTTATAAATGTGTAGTTATAACATGTGTGATAGGCAAGTGTTCTTAACTAACTCAGCAAAAGGGGGTCTGTAATTTTGAACTTGTAAACATGTTATCTGTCTAAATTTCTAAAACTGTAATCTGTCTTTTATATGGACACAAGGTTGATAAACATTTACATTAAATACAAGTTATCAATTTACCTAATGTTTCATTAATGTTAAAACGCATGAGAGCCATTTGATTTATTTGTACATATAATTCAAGGTATTCAAATCTAAATTTCTATTCATATTATATTATATTAATCCTCCGAGTACACATAGTCACACACAAGATCACACACACACACACACACACACACACACACACACACACACACACACACACACACGAGCGCGCGCCCCAAAATAGCTTTTAAATTTGCAACAATATCGGCTTTTAATTTTTACAATTCATATTTGCAACGGATATAATTATTTTCAAATGTATGTCTATTACGGCAACAGAACAGCATAACATTTGTAAAAGTAAATGAATTGAAAACGAATCCTTATAATTGTAGACATTGTCTCTTTCTTTAAATGTTCGATATCAGTATCGAAACATCGAACTAATTTGTGTACAGTGGCGCATTAATACAATGTGACATTGTTTGTGTTGGCTATGGCACGCATGGATAGCCGCCAAATGAGGTAACGTCTGTTACATACGACATCACAAAAAGAAGGTCAACGAAAAATTTTTAACGAATAATAAGAAGACACTGTGATTAAGAAGGTTTGGTATTTTATTACGAATTTTAAATGTTATTACGTCATTTTTAAAAGACAATGTGTAAATAAAATTTTCAATGTCACTGTTGCAAAATATACATGACGTCAACATGCCGTGTCAGTTACTAAAAAGTTTGTAGAAAATCAATATACTAGGGATACAATAGCAACTCCTCAAAACTATAATAATTTTTTTAGTACAACAAAACGCTTTCTAAACTTAAAACGATCATTTTCTAAACTGTGAAAGGTACTTACACCGCATCAGACGTAGAGAATAAGTAAATTCCTTACTGCTTTGCT
The DNA here is from genome assembly GCA_029721355.1 of Tegillarca granosa. Lineage (NCBI taxonomy): Eukaryota > Metazoa > Mollusca > Bivalvia > Arcoida > Arcidae > Tegillarca > Tegillarca granosa. The sequence goes on from CM056595.1 coordinate 21,838,651, forward strand.
GTCCAAACATTTGATCAATACCGAGTATGAAGCTCGGCTCATAATGTTCCAGTGAATCCCAACCTAACAATGTCGACATTCCAGTAAAAATCTCTCGATAAATCCCTTCTACGCTCACATATCCAGGTGCAGATTCGAAACCCACATGCTTGGCAATTAAAAATCATACGTCTGCTACAGTTTCTTCGGTTTCAGATTCGCAAATTGCACTTCCGGCATATAGTCAGCGATATTTTACTCCAAACTTCTTTGTAAATTCTACCATAATTGAAATGGAGCCGCACAGGTGCACCTGATTTTCGACTGAAATATAGTTCACTAATAACAAAACATTTATTGTTGGTATTCAATTTTTTATTTATATAATTTCATATCCAATATTCTCAAAAACACATTATGTCAATGAAAAATCGAGATAATACTATTAAAATACCTGATAACACTATTATTTTCATAAAACCAAAACCACCCGTTCTTACCCCACATCAAACATACTGCCGATTAATAATGTTTCGTTCTTGCTCCAAAATGTAGCTGTTACGTCTACTAGACTCCCCCGATGTGCACGTGTTATAGATGGGAAATTTCAATTCTTAAATCTTAAAATGGATGAATATTTTTTTTTTCAAAAAAAAAAAAAAAAAAAAAAAAAAATTTAACGAAAATATAACATTTGAAGTGATTTAAAATGAAAACAACAAATTTGCAAGCAAACTTATCATAACACTCTGACGCGCGTTATTCCGTTTGCTTTCTAAGTTTTCCCTTCATAATGACAATAAACATAACGCAATTCAATTGTAAAATATTGTTGTGAAATATGGATAATTTTTGTTCAGTTCTTTTATCGTTAATCATTTCCGGTTATTTCAAAATGCCGCAAGTGTTGACCTGTTTTGCTATTCGTATGTCAGTGTAAACATTGGTCTATGAATAACCACAGAAAACACCGAAAAAAAGTTCAGGAAAAGTGCAAAGTTATACGAAAAAAAAAACGTCAAAAATGACGTCATACTGAATACATCGACCAGTCAAAACTAAATAAAATCGAATTTCACGCGCAATTAGTAATTTTTTTTCGTGAAAATCCAATATACACATACTTATGAATGTTTGAGTCACAATACCAAACTTTAAAAATTGGCAAATTTAGTTACACACGTATACTACCACCAGGAAAGTGAGACAGGGTGATTCGTAAGGTCGACCACCTCCTCTGTACCTAACTAAAACTTATTTTTAAGGCATATCATTATTGATAAAATTTTTAACATTATCTGAGTCACAGACACAGCAAGTCCTCAGGGGGGATAATAATAATATGTTTTAAACGGATATCATATAAAATGAGATACCCGAGGGTATCTATAATTAGTAGTACTTAGTGATCTCAGAAAACGTACCATGTCACAAAATTTTCAGCCGTCTTATTTTTTTAAATTTATTTAAAACTTAGCTTTGTTCCTTCTGGCAAACTATTCCTAGCTGGAATAAGATTCATATTATTATTATAGAACTTTGGATTCATTAACTTTCAATTGATTGGTTTATCTTTTATACCTACCAATTTTTTCCGGCCTCTAGTGTCACTGATAAGTAATGAATTTCTGAAATGTGTACATATGGCACATCGAAATTAAACATATATTTTTTAAATATTTAAAAACAACACGTTTGCAGCTCGAAAACCAACTTTACATGTTGCAGAATTTTGTTGTTTGTTTGAACTAAAATAAAGGATCCTGCTCTCATTTTCTGTTTCTTTTTGAGAAAAATAAATTAAAAACGGAACTTCAACAAAAAAATTCGCATTTTATCTGAAACTCCTCCTTTCATAATCTCCTTATTTTCTGTAGCCTTTTTTGCCTGCGAATACAAGCTAAAAAGAAATTTTTTTTCCATATATCTAATTTTCCCGTATTGGCATAATGTGTAAAAAGCTATAATGAAATGAAATAAAAACATTCAAATTGAAGAAGTTCTCATTTACAGATTGTATTGAACTTTTTTGTTAAATAGACATAATAAGAAAATCAAACAATAGAAATACTATAATATCAGTGAATGCTACATGTTTAGTTAATTAATTTAAACCTTTTCAAGTATATTTTGTTGTAGCTTATGTCTCAAATATATATATTTTTGAAACAATTTTTGCTGCAATATTTGTTTATATACGGATATCCTTTAAGTTCTAAAAATGTCTTTCAGAAATTCCTGGTAAAAATCAAATTAAATCAATCTAAAACAAGGTAAAATACTTCAATATTATATTAATTTTATGTTATTTTACATGTGTATGAAAAAATTGATATCATAGACCTGTGTAATGTTTAAAGTATATATGTCATAGTCAATCTCTAAAAATAGGCATTCTATAGAATGGCTAAATATTTTAGGCAATCTATAGAATTACTGGTCATTTTGGGCAATCTATAGAATGGCTAAAACTTCTAGTCATATATGGAATGCCTAAAGAAATGGCTAGGCATTCTATAAATTGCCTAAATACTCTTTTCAAATACAAAAATATTAAATGTTATTTACATGTTACTTTATTTAGATCTTTTATATACGCATTAGCTCGTTCCACACTACCTTGAGATTGTCTTGGTTTTCCTAGGACCAAACGACAGTCAGGACATAAATTTTTCACTTCACTTATCACCTCAGCAGTGAATTCCCTTCCATGATCTGATTATAAAATGTGAGGTGCACCGAATAACAAGAATATATACAACAAATTTTATGCAACTTTAGCTGCAAGCTTTGAATGTAAAGCTCTCAAAACTGAAAACTTGGTAGGGTGATCTTGATAATGTAAAGAAAAACTGTAGTCTCCATTTGTCATTGACTGCATGTCAACTAAGTATACCTGACCTCTAGAATTAAACTCTTTAGACAAAAGGGGTTTTACTACTAATATGATATATGATATGATATGATATGATATAATATAATATAATATAATATGATATGATATGATATGATATAATATAATATAATATAATATAATATAATATAATATAATATAATATAATATAATATAATATAATAATAATAATAATATAATATAATATAATATAATATAATATAATATAATATAATATAATATAATATAATATAATATAATATAATATAATATAATATAATAATATAATAAAAAATTCTAAGGTTTAATGAGACTATCTTTCAAGAACACTGTTCAATGCTTTACTTCAATTCATCAATATGTTTAATCCTTCAGAGAACTAATCACTATTCAGAAATCATTTTGTTACACGCAATTTAAACTGCAATCCCTATGATTTGACTTAATTATTATAGAGAATGCCCAATACTTATTAGGCAATCTCTATAATTTGACAATTTTTTCAGACTTTCTATAAAATGACTATAGAATTTCAGACATTCAATAGACTGGCTACTCAAATCAAGCATTACATAGAAAGGCTAAATATTTAGCCATTCTATAGAATGACTAATTACAGAGAGTAACTATGACATATATATATATATATTCAACAAAAGTGTTTCATTAATATAAAGCATGTAAGCAGATTGATAGTTACTTATTTTTGTCATTCTATTAATGTTTTGCCTTGAAATTTAACCTTGATAAAATCGAACAGATCTAACACTAAGAACAGTTAATCGAAAAAAAATTAAATAATAAGACACATTTTGTTAGATACGATAAATGGCTTTAAAATTTTTGTTTTAATAAGTATACAACGCAAATACCTGTTAAATTTTGATTTGCGACTTCGGAAAACCACCCCCACCAGTGACACCAGGGGCGGAAAAGTTTGATAGATAAAAACACAAGCCAAACACTGAATCTAAAGTTCCAAAACCATATAAATCTAAATCCAGCCAAGGAATGCTCTGCGTGAGGGAACAAACCTTTGTTTTAAATAAACTAAAAAAATTCAGATGGCTGAAAATTTTGCTAAAAGGTATTTTTCTGACAGCACAAAGCACCGCCTACTGAGTTATGGATACCCTCGGGAAATTTACTCCACTAGCAGCGTTACCCGCTCAAGTTAAAGAAGCTTCAAAATTTGTTCCACTTTTTTATCAATATGTGTCATCAATTGTTTTTCCTATTATACACGGACTGGTATGTTTGTTTTATTTGATTGTTATTAATAGTTTAATTGCTCTAAGATTGCTAAATATATAATTTTCTCATACAATGTTTACCTTATTTTTCTAAAAAAAATATAAACATAGATATTTATCATATGGATTAGATAATTCCAATCAAATCTAATGGATTCAAGAAAAAGAATTAAATTTTTTTAGGCAGAATAAAATTATTTCTCACTGTTTCAGTCTCAAAAAGTTTAAAATAATCTAAATATAAAAAGCAAGCAAAGTAAAGCCATTGTCAACAGAAAATATCAACAAATCAAGCACAAAAGACGGTACATGTTTCCATTTCGTTAGTTCAAAACCTTCGAATAGTAACAACGCCCACATTTGTACATATACATTATTATGACAATTATGTCAATAAAAACCAAAAATATTTTTAAAATGTTATCAATTCCCATTTAAAAAATCGCTAAAATAATAATTTTAGATATACACTAGTATTTCAGTTGCACCAGATTATTGCATCCTGACACATGTATATTAGATTTTCTCTTTTGATACAGAGCAATTGTTGATTTAGGACTGTACTTTTAGTACAAGTCGCTGATAGTAGTACATACCACAAGGTAAACATTATTTATGTTCTTTCTAAAATTCAATAAATAGAATCAGAAAAACTATATATATATATATATATATTACATAATTAGTAAAAACAGAGTTAGTTTTTCTAGCAATCTCAAAAATTGATAAGATTTATTACAAATTAAAATATAAATTTATAGTATAATGAAAAGTTTCAAAAATATATTTTGACAGTTTGTTCTTTCAAAAGTTGTCTCAAAACACGCATCAGATCGTTTTTTCTACACTTAAAAATTAATTTTTGATTTAAAGAATAGATTCTTATAGATTTATATTCTTTGTGTAAGTTAAAATTTAGGACATTTAGCAGAAATATAAAGCTGCAATACATCTTTTTTTTTGTTAAGAATTAAATACTTAATATTTTTAAATTCCACAAATTGCACAAAACTTTTCAATCAAATTTTCTTACGCTAGAATTTCCTCTCATTAAAATTTAGATAAAAAATTTAAAAAATCAGAAAACAGAGATTTTTTTATAAGGTTTTAATTAAATTGTATTAAAATTGCAATTTATCTTTGATTGAGGTCGATAAGTTTTACATATTCTAAAAAAAATCAGATTCTTATTTTTATTATGTTAATAGCTTTAATATTTCTAAATAAAACAAATGTTAGTGGTTAATAGTTATCCTGCTATCACGCTATCTTAAACATGAATTGAAATATGGCTTTCAAAATTTGACAGAATATTTTGCCAAATCTTTTTACCTATTCTTGAAGATATTGCTTTGCGATTTAAAGATATTTTTACGTTTCAATAGATAACGAATTCGCTGTTATACAACGTAGACTTTTTAAAGCAAAAGTTAATAAGAATTAATTCCCTTTGAACGTCGTGATCAATTTCAAATATACGTCTGAGTTTTAAGAATAAATTTTTTCAAATCTACATCTTAATTTTATCAATTTGTATTTTCATTTTTTTAAACAGCCGTTAATGTTTTAATACATATAACAGACACATTGGTCTTTTATTATAGCAAGTGATAAGGACAGCAGTTTATTGTTGATTGCTGTCATTAGCTGTTGCGAAGTAGTTAAAATGGATTTTTGTAACACTTTTTAAACCATATGAGGAAACTTAATTGAAGCTTTTTTAAGACATTTCTTCATTATGTATGTGCCTTAAGATAATTTATCCCGATAAAAAGTAATAGAATCTTTAACTTTTGTGGGAATGTTTTGTTTCCAGTTTTGAATCAGGTATATTCTGGCTTCTTGGTTTCAATTATCCTGTGGTATAGCCGGGAAAGAACTTAAAAAGATAGAGAAACAAACCAGTCCATTTTCAAATCACAATCCAGATATCAAACCAAAACTTTTTAAAATTGGCTAATTCAGTTAAAAACGTTAACTTCTATCACGGCTGACTGATCCTCAGAAGTAAACATCTCCTGTCTAGCTAGCTACACCTACCATGTGCAGCATTAAACTTGTGAATGAAAGGAACATGGAACGATAAAATTATATTAGTTTCTATACAGCGACTTCTTTCTAATAAATGTATTGAAATGACTGTTATAAAACTTTTAAAGGACCTTGATTAGTCTAGGATGTGCTATTTCTGAGCAGCTTGTTTCGTTGTAGAAGTGGGAACAATCTCTACCATACCGTATTAACTGTGAAACAAAGAAACTTTCGCCGGAAAAGCAGGAATATTATTGCAAAGAAAGGGAAAGTTGAAAATAGAAAAATTGAAGTCATCATATTTGTTGTATAGCTTCAGATGTAACCTTTCGTGGGTATCATTATTGAGATAAAATTCCAAATATGAAGAAGAATTTTGATAATCGGTCGCATTCTTTATTTAAATCTCATAAGAATGGATGACATTTACATATTCTTTAAATTTGGAATTAACTAAGGTTTGTTACCTCATGCAAAGCATTCCTTAGCTGGATTTCGATTCATATAATTTTGGAATTTTAGATTCAGTAATTTTCAACCGTTTGGCTTGTGTTTTTTATCTATCTGTCAAATTTAATTACAAACATTTTCTCATTGCCAGGGTATTGTAAGTAGGCGACAGAATCAGTTTTACGTTTTTAATAAATTTATTACTGTTAATGTTTAAAAGTTCGAAAATAATGTGTAAACTCAGCTTCAACTTAAAAATTCTACATTAGGAAGAAATTTATTCGGAAAGATATTTTAGTTTTATTCTTAAGTCAAGCGGATCTTTGGAATAGCCTAAGCAATTTATCTCATGTATTTATTATAGAAACTGTCAACTCTTTCTAAATATTAACAAAACTCAACAATAATAATACAACAAGGACCGGACGAAGTACGAACATATTTGCAACATTTGAAAATTTAATAAAAGTTAATGTCACTGTGAACATCAATTAAAAATAACGTAATCTAAATCCAATTCTAACAGTTTTGCTAAGTACATCAAAGAAGGTTCCGTTTTAAATGAAACTACATTCAGCCTTTATGGCAACTTAGATATAAATATGTTATGCAATTTCTTAATATTATTTTCTCGTTTTAAGAAGACTTATAATATATAAATGTCTTCTATTTTTATTTCACGTCCGAAGGAAGATTGAAATATCAAAACAAGGATAGAAATATTTTCCAGTATTTTAATTAATCCTTATCTAAAACAAAATGTATACTAGTTTTTGCAAATGTATCTTTGGTACTCAAAAGACATCCTTAATTTAGGTGTAACGAATAAATAAAGAAGATTAACAATCGAAAAGAATCATAACACATGTAATTAAAGCTAAGCAGATTGAATAATGCAAATACATGTTCTGTGATTAGTGAAGGCTTAATTCTTAACAAAATATTAACTCTCAAAGCACTTTTACATGGTACGCATAATGAAAATATATGAAAAAGGCTTATGTTTAAAAACAAAAAACGGTTTGAGCAAATTTTACTGTACTTGTTCCACAATAAAGTTCAAACTGTAAACGCGATTACTAAGCTACATGTTTATAAACAAAAGCAATGTATCTTAAACTTTGAATCAAGGCAAGATTTGTCACAATTGCAAACTAGTGATCTAATTAGGTTAGGAAAGGACATAATATTAGACAAATATTAACATATAAAAAACAATATGTATTATGCTATTATTTGGTCAAAAAAAAAAAAAAAAAAAAATTAAAAGTCATTACCTTATTTTTAGTTTGGTAATATATATATATGTATATATATATATATATATATATATATCACTTAAAAATTAGCGTCTCTGTTACACTTCATGAGTTCTATTTAGTAAAAATAAAGTAGTCGTTCAAACTGACCACAGGTGACTCGAATTAACGTAAACTCACGCCATTGTTTTTCATGTTATAATCCGATGAACTACGCAACCATAGCAACGCTAAACGTGAATGGTGTGAAGTATGACATTTTCCATTTTATTGGCTGACAATGTTAATTGATGATAGTTCTAACGTGGGGAAATTTTCTTTCAATAATAAAAAAAAATTAGGAAAAATGAAACAAAACATTGTTTTATGTTTTAGTTTCAGTGTTTAAAATTTAATTATAAGGAATAACTTTATGACTCAAGAAACATGTTAAAAACACAAGATTTTCCTTAAAAATAATAGCGGAACACTGCAATCAAATATTAAACAGGATATATTTACCAATATTTCAAAATGTAAAAAGAAAAATGTAGTTTTACGCTAAGAAATCGTTTTCACTTATATCGAGACGGTCATTTCAGTGATAAAAGAGGAAATTAGAGGTCCTAGCAAAAACAAACTTCCTTGGAAATAAACTATCAAAATTCTTTACACTGAGATGAAAGAGAGCAGATTATGAACGTTGTTAATCGACAATCCGTTGCCTAAGATCACACGGTCAAAAAGGTTAAAACATCTTTTATAAAAAGAGTTTATTTATGGTTTGCTTTGAACTATATAGGAATAAAAAACCGCGTCTTCTGATATCTTTACTTTTCATTTCATAGTTTTACAGAGTATTCTTATCTGTTGAAGATGCATCATTTAGTTATTGTTCCAATATTTATTTAAAAGACATTCAAATTAAACATATTCTAGGTTTCAGATCGGATCTTCTGAGTTTTAGTACATTTTTCTGTAAGGCGTCTTGGTAACATTATGATATTGAAAATGAAGAATTTATTTTATATAGACCTATTTAGAATCTTACTCTTTTTGAAATTAGCTGCAAAAATTCAAAAATAGATTCGAAATATATTTGTGTTAGTGTATCAACTTTTAGAAGAGTAGATAGATTTTTTTATGATATTCTCTACTCAGTACTAATTGACTTCGAATAAAATACATATATATTTTAGAGAAGGTCTTTCTGAAGTGTATAAATTTTAAAAATATCCTTGTATAAAATCAACATCAACAAGATAGCTTTTATTGAGATAAAATAATTGATTACGTGAATTTGATTTATATTTGAGTCACGATTGTTCAGTAACATTGGAACGCCATCCGAAATGTCTTCAATTTTCATTGAAATAAAACAGCAACGAAACAACATATTCTATCGTTAAGCCTTTTCAATATATAAGCCTTTGTCATGGCCAAGAGGATTTAAACTATTCAATCTTAACATTCAGAGCTAGCTTACAAAATGTAAACTGCTGTATCGGTAATGTTTTTAGGACTCCGTTGGTCAGCACGATATATGTACCATATAGAAGGTGGTAATTTTATACCAAAACTTAAAAATGTCTTTACATTTTTTGTTAAAATAAATAAATAAATAAATAGATAAATAATCTTAAATATATAATGAAACATGACCGAGAAACTATAGAAATAATTCGTCTAACAAATATTTCGAGCCATTTAAAATCAAAGTTTTTTATGCATGCTTTTTTATCATCTTTCTGCCTGGCGTAATTTTGTTTCAAATCACGAAATTAGCAAACAAAAGTAACTGTGCTAAATAAACTATATCACAATAACATTTGTAGTCCTACACCTAAAAAAGTTGACAACTGTTTGTCTAAATTCACGAACACTAAAAGTGTATATAACTGGATTCAAAACAGAATTTAACAGCCAAAACGACGTGACTAATGTTCGTAAAGCAACTGAAATCTTGCATGAAGCACATATCGCTTCAACAGAAAAAAGAATACTTCCGGTTCCAGTTGTTAATATCATCGTTAATATAAGAATTCCCAACGTTTTTGTAGCTTTCATTGTTGCGACAGTGCTATTCGTGTTTCTTTGTTTTTGAGTCACTTTTCTTTTATCTTGATTCACATTCATTAAAATATTTGTTCTTTTGTGGTTAAAGCTAACGCATGTCTCTGTATCGATCACTGAAGAATTTTCCTTTTGAAATTGATAAGAATCTGGTAATCGTAATGATTTTTCAATTCTTGAATCAAAAGAATTGTAATTTGTATTTTGTGGTTGCGAAATTGTAGTTATACTTGTTTGTCCTGTGTTACATGAAGACGTCGCATTTTCCCGTACATATACGATAGGACCAATTCTGCTACAATGTACCTTTATTCTGTAAACGGTATAAAGATAAAGTAAAACAGTGACTATTATTGGTGGAATATAAAGAGCAAAGAAATATACTCTTATGAAAGTTAAATAATTGTCTCCATAAATTCCAGAAAAAGAGCAAAATTGTAAATTTTCAACTGTTAACAGTTTTGCAAGCGCCGATGCGATAGTAAAGAATAACAGAGACAAGAAAGTGATTATGTAGCGTTTACGACGACCAAATACTTTCCTCTGCGTAGTTTTACTTGTTACCGCTAAAAACCTTTCTAGACAAATAAATAATGTTTGATAACCCGATGATATCACACCAACTTCTAAAAATATAAAAGTTATAGCGCAAAATACTCTGCTAAACACAGCTGGAAAAATTCTCGGTATGCACAAAAACAATCCTCCAAACCCAAGTGTTAAGTCGCAGTAACTTAGAGAAAGCATCATTGATACTTTATCACGAAGTCTTGCATTTTTGACTCTGAATAGAAAAACAGCCACAAATGAATTTGTTGTAATAATAAACAAGTTTACTAATGTAAATATAATAGTTGACGTTAGAAATAGAGTCTGTTTGTTTGTTGTCGGGTTCATGGTTACCTCCAAACTCTCATTATGTAAATAATTGCTGTTATGACTCTGTAAAACATAAAAAATTATTGATAATTAAAAAAACAACAATTTGATTTAACATAAAATAAAAAGATTGGTGTTTGACGTATGCTAAATGTCGTCTGAGTAGAACTACACCGTTAATACTTTCTAATGGTTCATCATTGAGATGCATGAAAGAGAAAAATAATATTTAAGTATTGCACTTAATTGTGTCAAAGGAGAAAAATATCCATTTTACATGGATCTGTTTTTGATAAACAATTTAAGTTCGCTTTAAGACAAAATTGTTAGTAGCATATATCCGTTTGTCTGATGTAACATTTACATTTCTAAACCGCCTTGAACGTTTAAGTTTTTCAATTTGCAAATTGAATAAACAACTGTAAAAAAGGAATAACATTATATCTAATATCAGAAAGATATTCTTTTTTTCAAACTAATCAAGTGTATCTATTTCAATACTTGTTAAAAGGTATATATACAAAGGGAAGATTGTATGATTTAAATTGCAGAAAATGAAGAATTATACAATAATTGATTTGTCTTTGAATGTCATTTTACGTAGATCATTTTTATGAAATCAACATGTCAAAAATATTAAAAATAAGGTCATTAAAATGATCTATTAATATGAATAAATCTTTTGTTGATTTTTTTTAACAATTACATAACAATATTGCTTTATTTTTCACTGAACCGAAAAAAAAATCTGGTTGGGGAGGCGTTTTATATTGTTTCCATTGACGTCCAGAAATGCTTAAAAATCCAGTAATTGTTTGGATTGTAGAATCTATCAACAATTGTCATGAAAACTGATTAGCTAATAAGAATTTGAGTAAATTTAATGTCACTTTGTGGTTTTAACATAAATTACATTGCCTGACAACACTGAGCAACGTTTGACATTATGAAAAATATCACACGCGCAGAAATCATGCGCATACCTAACGGTTGACTTTATGAAAAATGTCACATGCGCAAAAATGTTGCGTATACGGTTAGAACGCAATCATCCGCGTAACCTCAATCAGTACACCGTTTTTTCTCTAAAGTAATGATAACTAAAATAAATATAACAAGAGTCTTAATATGTAGATTAATTGTTTACTGAAGAATGTTCCAGGTTCTGAACTTTAGGTACACAGTATAATAAAAGCCTACAATCGGTATAATAAAATAAATATAACATTTCTGATAGGCTCGGTTGACAATGAAATATTCTCGGACTGTCACCCCATAAGAAATGATTTATATATTACCTGTATTTTATGGAGGCAGAAGTATTTCAAAAGTTAGCATTAATTATTGCATCTTTTGCTTTAATGTGCTTTAGACTAATAAGCTTATACCTGAATCAATGATCGCAGTCATGGACATATTTTAATATATAGATGCTTAAAAACAAAAGGAGAGCGGCTATGAATAGAAGAAAGTTGAACAATGTTTTTCCCTCAAAACGGTAATTCAGTGCTATTTCAGCAATCAATTTTGGGATGATAAAGAATACCACAGCGCTGCGAAGGAGTCAAACTAGCAAACTGACGAGTTTAGGTCACCTGACCGAAAGGTCATGTGAGCTTATGGCATGGCGCGGCGCGTGTATGTGCGTGCGTGTGTGTGTGCGTGCTGCGTGTGTGCGTGCATGCGTGTGTGCGTGCGTCGTTAACACCTCTTTTCGACTTCTCCCCCAAAACTGCTGGGCAGATTTCAATGATACTTGATCAGAAGCATATATGGGCCGGTGCAATTCAGATTTGTTCATGGCATTGCCATGGCTACCAAAACTAGGTCAAGGTGACCTAAGGGTCCAAGAATCTTTAAAAATCTTCTTCTCTAAAACCGATGATGAGAGAAAAAATCTGATGTGATATTTGGCTTGTCTAGGGTCTTGAGCCTATAGTTTGTTCATTTCGTGAAATTTGGTCGAAAAATGGGTTACGCGATTTTGCGTTTAATTTTAAAAATTTCGTAAAATGGAATCAAATTGTTTTAACTTGACTATTTGAACAGATATTGACATGGGGTTTTCAGTTTTGACTTTGTCTTGAAATGACCTTTAAAATAGGGTCAAGGTCACAAATCAAGGTCATGACCTAATTTGTGATTTATGCAGTTTTAGGCAATTTTCTTGCAAATATAAAGAGATATATGAATTCAAAACATTGTTAAAATGTTCCCCATGACAAAATTGAAAAAGGTACCAAGTTTCGAAACTATATGATAATCCATGTATGAGTTGTTGCCCCTGAAATTTTATTTTTGGCTTATGAATACTAAAATTGTGCAATAGCTTGAAATTTTAAGCTTTTTGTATAGGAATGTACATTAAAATATTGTAGGTATTGCGACAATGATCATTTTGATATATGGTATAAGGTCATATGTTGAAAGGTCAAGGTAACAGCTGCAAAAGAAGACCTAAATTGCTAATTATCTTGAAAACTATTAACTTTTTGTATAGGAATATATATTAGAATATTGTAGGTATTGCGACAACAATCATTTTGATGTATGGTACAATGTCATATGCTGAAAGGTCAAGGTCACCGTTGCAAAAGAAGACTTAAATTGCTAATTATCTTGAAAACTATAAACATTTTGTACAAGCATGTTTTTTAGAATATTGTACGTATTGATATTAAGACCATTTTGATATAAGGTTCAAGTTCACATGTTCAAAGGTCAAAATCATGGCTGCATAACCATATGGTTAATGATTTGGAAATTATCTATTGTACTATAGTTAAATGGTGCATATGAGCTATTATAAATGATATGTGACTAGGCATTTCTGATTAATTATTGCAGGATTTTCCAAACCTGAGATTTTGTGAACTTTTTTTATTGAAGTTCTTTGTAAGTTTTTGGATATGTCCTCAGGTGAGCGTTAAGGCCCATGGGCCTCTTGTTTTCATGGTCGGTCCTTTCTGTGTTGGATTTAAACCTTTAATTATTTCAACATTTGATGACGCATTTGGTCCCTTAGCCAGTGAGCTCTACTTCTTGACACAGAAACGAGAAAATTCCATTATATCAACGCTCATTGGCTTCTAAGACCCTATTTTTGATGCGCCTTGTCGTTATTAAATACTGCCTTTGACATTTTCATTGAAATAAAAATCATTTTAATTTAATTGAATTATATGCAGCAATCATTATTAAAATTAATTTTAAACTTTTAAAATCATCAACAACATTAACATCCCTAACTCTGGTAAATTTGTGCATCTTTAGCCAGAAGAAGCCAATTTTGACAACAATGCATTTTGTCATATAAAGATCACTTGTGTTGAAAAAGGTTTATCTGTTGGGAATAAAATTTCTAGAGAGCTGCCACCAAGATAAATTTTATCTATGTTACCGGTATGGTCTGATTTTGCTTATCAAATTATGCAGATGGTAAAAAATTCAGCAAAATTTGAATGTTTTAGCTGACTTTATTCTGCTGTAGAAACTATTCATTTTTTTTTAAAAATTATGCTTTCTTTCAAAAGAGATTAAGATCAGTGTAAAAATTAAGCTCATAGTAAGCAAAGATTGCCTCTATTCTACAAACAAACACAGAAGAGAGAGAGAGAGAGGAGAGAGAGAGAGAGGAGAGCTGAGAGAGAGAGAGAGAGAGAGGAGAGAGAGAGATTATATAAAGTACAAGTAAGAAAAAACATACATTGAAAGAAAATGTTGTAACAAGTTAGTGAAACACAGCTAGAAGTTAAATTTAGAAAAAAGGACAAACATAGACTAAAACAATTTGGACCAAAATCTTCGACTTGCTGTTGTAAATATTTACAAATACCGTTACAGTGTTCGTAAAAGCCCAAACTTTTTTAATAAACCCCAATTCTATATTAGGGTTTAAAAAACTTTTCAGTTATCAAAAAAAAAAAAAAAAAAAAAAAAAAAAAAATTTTGAGCATTATATCTTGCAATCACATCTAAAGTTTTAAATACGTTGGTTCAATAAATATCCGTAATCGATGTTTTTTTTGGAGTTTTTACTTAAAGCTCTTAAAACATAAAAATATAAAAGGCAAAAAAAAAAAAAAAAAAAATGCAGATGGATATTCTTATAACGTGAATTAAATTTAAATGATATTTCTATAAATATTTGTAAACACCTGTAAAAGATAGTATGTAATATTGGTTCCCGACTTGCTTGCATTTTTAAAGAAAAAATAATTCGAAAAAATTCTCCAAATTTAATCTATTAAAGGAATTTTTATTATTTATTATTTAGAAAGTGACAAATAATAATAATAATAAAATAAAATAATAATAATCATAAAGTGCTAAGAAATAATAATTACTCACCATTTAAACAATATGATTTCCTACTTGTTTCAGCAAAATGTTAGGATATATGTCTAAAATGTAAGGTTTATAAACAAACGTATAAGTTCGATGTCTGATCAATAATGTTTGACAACGTAATGAATTTTTCTAAAATCACTTAAGATAGTTTTTATATAAAGCAATAAGATCTCTCCTATAGAACTGATACATGTGGGTATTCTTATACTTCAAAACGAAACCATCAAATCAATCATTTCTAGTATCTACAAAACAGCTAAGTGATTTATTTCACATTTCTCTCAATATTTTTGTTCCAATTTTCTTTGTTTTATGATGAATCTTTGCTGATTACTCTGACAATTTTTTTTTAAAAAATGTGAATTGTTTTATTTAATAAATATGTTTTAAGTGTGCACATACCATATTCAACATCGACCTTTAAAGACAAGAATAATAATAAAAAAATATTGTAAAGTGAGACTACCTTTACTGGAAAGTGTCTTCCTAGTAAAGGGTCTGTTGTAAATGGATATAATCAATAGCAATTTTAATTTAATAGTTTTCAATTACCTGTCTGATGTTTTACAAAAACACTTAAGGTGGTTACAGAAGTAATATTAAAATATTTTGTTTTCAGTTTCTAAGAGTTGTATATCAAGCTTTATGTTGTCTATTTTATATCATAATTAACTGTGTGGTACAGCTTGTATAATAAACCTGACATGAAAAGACAACGAGGGACCTAAGTTCTGATTATGTTTATAGTTGACCTTTTGTATACTTCAATTAAAAAAATTTAAGCTTGTTTTTATGTTCAAGGAATTTGTTTAAAAGTATATTATGCCTCACGCGTTACTAGTGAAAAGACTTATTTTATTTCGGATTTTTATAATAATAATAATAATAATAATACTAATAATAATAATAATAATACTACATGTAATAATAATAATAATAATAATAATAATAATAATAATAATAATAATAATAATAAATTGTTTACCTAGGAGTAGCATTAAGGGTTCGTAAAAAGTTGTGCTTTGTCCTATCTTTAAAATAGTTGACATCCTGTTAGCTAGGTATTTTATAGTTTATTATTAAAATGGAATAGATTAATACCAATGTCAAACATGTTTAAATCATTTCCGAGGAAAAAATTGGGCTAGGTCGTGCTATGTTCATATTAAACCTTTTAATGGTATGAATTCCAATCGCTTTACTTCTATAAACAACAAATAAAGTCATTGGGAGGGAAAAGCTAGGGTTTTTGGTGTTATCACTAAACCCACTATAATTTTGATTATGTCAGAAACCTTAATGCCTGATACATATTAGGTTTTTATTTCTTAAGACAAGCTCATAGAATTATATTCCTAAAAGAAGTGAAAAGAATTTAAAAGCTTAATTACATTCTTTTTAGGACTATAATTTCCTTAATTGTC
Organism: Tegillarca granosa; assembly: GCA_029721355.1. NCBI lineage: Eukaryota > Metazoa > Mollusca > Bivalvia > Arcoida > Arcidae > Tegillarca > Tegillarca granosa. Next base: position 21,855,221 of record CM056595.1, read on the forward strand.
AATTATCTATTACATAGTTACCTTGAGAACTGCTGCCAAACAATAGAGTTTACCTAGCTAATAATAAGAAATGTATTATGGTTTTAGGCTGTGATTAACGTGATACAAAAAATAACACCCAATTAACAGGTTTTTTTTAATTTTTTTTTTTTTTTTTTTTTAAATTTTTTTTTTTTATAAAAAGATTTGAATGTTTGTTTTGAAGAAATGAGGAAAACAGTTGAGCAATAGTGTTTTATGCCCAAGTCAAGATTTTCAACTTACATTTATGCAGATCAATTTTGATTTTTTTTAGGATACTGGAGTCTCAAGAGAAACATATGAACCGTACTAACGAAACAAAAAAGATTGTAATGTAGGCATTAGGAGGAACTTTGATTAAAAACTTCGTTTTAAGACCATCTCAAAAAGGAATGTAAAAATATAAATTTTCACACTGTATAGCTATAAATTTAAGATATTTTGTTTTATATTAGTTTTACAAACCTATTTTAACAAGTGAATAATTGTTCTTATATTTATTAAATTATATAACATTATCTTTATCATAAAGAAATAATAAGAACCTGTTAAAGTTCATTAAAGGTGTTGTATGCCCTGTCAATATTTTGAACTTGTTTTATATTAAACTCTCTCTCTCTCTCTCTCTCTC